>PVKS010002935.1:72383-110789 GCA_004027875.1 Aplodontia rufa | reverse complement strand
CTGTTGATGCTAGCATATATGGGGAAGCAGTAGGGCAGACGGCTAACCTAACAAAACTTCAAATTGAATGACTTTCAGAGTAATAGGGGGATAGCTCTCTAGGATACTTGAAGGTGTAGGGAGGGGGATGGGGAGGGGGGAGGGTACATGAAGAACTCATAGGAGTCTGGAGATTGAGAAGATGGGGAAACCATCCCAAAGGCTGATGTCATCCCTCCACGAACTACCCATTTAACGCATGAGTTCTTCTGGGGGAAACTGCAACAGGTAAAACCCAAGGTGGTTATCCATGTTTTGGCAGTTCCCCTGGAAAGCAAAGTTTACATCCATTGATTGCTAATGTTTTGATAATGTTTCCCCCTCAACTGTATCTCTATATACTTCTAATAAAAAAAAAAAAAAGAAACAATGAGGGCTGGAGCAGTGGCTCAGTGGTTGCGGCGCTTGCCCGGCATGCACAAGTACCTGGGTTCATACCCCAGCAACCCATGTACACAACTAAGTGTCAGAGCAACGAAATCCATGTGAAAAACTCAATAAAAATTGATTCTCTCTTACAAAAAAAAAGAAAAGAAAAAGAAAAATATATATGGAGGTATAAACATTCTGTAATCCAGTTCCTGGAAATTTATTCCAGGCAAGGTTATGAGAAGAGAAACACTTATATGCCAGAAAATGTTCATTATTTTAGTAATAAATTTGCTCCCCTTTTGCTGATCCAATTCCTCCTCCCCACTACCCTCTCTGTCTCCTCTGAACTTACAGTTATAGTATAGGGAAGAGGTGGATATTTATTTATTTATTTGTGGTGCTAGGTATCAAACCCAGGGCTTCACACTTGTTAGACAAGCACTTTGCCACTGAGCAACAACCTCAGACCTAGAGGTGGATATTTAGAAATCCAGTGAAAGGTATTCCAGCAAAAAGTAAAAGAAAATTTAGTTGAGTTTCTCTTTAAGAAAATAGAAATTGGAAAAACAATCATTGCCAGTGTTTAGAAAAGGAAACAACTTCCAATAGAAGATTGATAAATAAATCAGAGGTCCTCAATATTTTTGTCCACATACATAACACCTACCTTCTTGCATATTTTCAATAAACATCTAAAAAATTTTAATTGTAACAGTTTAAGTAGATGCAAAGGATGCAATTTATCACATACTATTAAAATTAACATTTTAAAAGTAAAACAGTTGTATTTATAAATGAATCCCAACCATAGCAATTATGCCTTCCATTGACTACTTAAAAATATATGAATGAACACATAGGATATTTTACATAATTTTACCATAATTCCATTCCATATCTGCATCCCTCAAGAGTAAATCCTAATTAACGTATTTTTATTTTAATTTATTTTTTGTTAATGTCGGTTTGATTTTTCAATTAAGAAATTTAGTTGTTGTACAATCAAAAATGTATCCAGACAATATGATATATATATTTATATTTTCAAATTAGAATTGCCCCCTAGATCCCTCCCTATACTCCCTTCCACTCCCCTCCCTGACCAGCCTCCTCCCCAGTCCTTCCAGATACATAGCTATGATTTCCCTATATTATGGGTTGTTCTCCTTGCTGAGTCCAATACATGAGGTTGACCATCTTTCACACAGGCCAGCCTCCACAGATGAGTGAAGACATTGGACCCTTGATTCTCTGAAGACATTGGATCCTTGACTCTCTGTTAGGTTAACTTCACTCAACATGATTTCTACCATCACCATCCATTTACCTTCAAAGGCTGCAATTTCATTGCTTCTAATTGCTGAGCAGAACTCCATGGTATGTATGTATGTATGTATATATGTATGTGTGTGTGTGTGTGTGTGTGTGTGTATAAGAAATTACGTGAACAGAAAAACAAATATATATATATATATATTAATCACAGTTTTTGGATGCACTCATCTAGTGAGGGGCATTTGAGTTGGTTCCATAATTTAGCTATTGTAAATTGATCTGCTATGAACATAGATTTTGCTGTGTGACTGTAGTATACTGATTCTAAATCCCCTGGAAAATTACCCACGAGAGGGAGAGCTGGAACACAGGGTGGGTTCATCCCTAATTTTTTGAGGATTCTCCACACTGCTTTCCAGAGGGATTGTACCAGTCTGTAGTTCCACCAACAGTGTGCTAGTGTTCCTATCTCCCCACAACCCCTCCAACATGTTATTGTTTATATTCTTCATTTTTGCCAATCTGACTGGAGTGAGATGAAATCTTAATGTAGTTTTGATTTGCATTTCTCTGATTACTAGTGATTTAGAGCACTTTCTCATTTATTCATTGGATTGCTCAATATCCTCTATTGAGAAGTTTCTATGTAGCTCTTTGGCCCATTTATTGATTGGGTTGTTCATGTTTTTGAGGTTGAGATTTTTAATATCCAGAATTTATGTATTTTTATTTTTGAATATTTTTTCATCAATCACATTATTATATATCTGCAGTGAAAACTCATTTAAAATCTTAAAATTTTCTATGAAAGAATACAAGTACTTTAACATTTTCTTCTAGAGTGAGGCATCAGTATGCTTATTGGTAATAATCAAGTATTCAAAAATAATAGAAAATACATTACAAATTTTTATAACTATTAAATGTGATTGTTTACAATTACTACAGTCATTTGTGGTTAACTACTACTTCTTACTAGAATAAAACATTTTGGCAACAGTGTTTTCTTGATTTTTCATTTTTGTAAATTCTGAGAAAATGTTTTCACATTAATAAGTAGATAGGGCCAGGCATGGTGGTATACCTGGTAATTCCAGTGGCTTGGAAGGCTGAGAGGAGGGAGGATCAGTTCAAATAGAGCTGCAGCAACTTAGCAAGGCCCTAAGCAACTTAGCAAGACCCTGTCAGGTGATGTGGCTCAATGGTTAAGCTTCCCTGGGTTTAAACCCTAATGCCCCCCAAAACGCAGTTAAGTCTATAAGGAATCAATGACATTTAATTCTTTGAACTCTTTGCAATTTACACTTAGTAATCATTAGGGCATACTCTGTTGACAGCAGTTATTTGGAAATCATCTGACTTGGAAGAGAATTTGTTACTCAGTCATTAGAAGTATACACTTTCTCACTACAGTTCAGTTTTAAATTCATAAAAGAACTGACAGATTCCCTGAGGTTTTCATACCACAGACTAATGCATCATTTTGAGACTCACAATGAGTGAAAGGTATGCCCTTTCATTTTGCAAATTGAGAAAGATAAAGCTGTTGTGAAACAGTTGGGAAATGAATCAGTAAGACACCTGGACTGTATTCATTCATCAGCAAAGAGATTTTAGAAAAGAATATTAGGTATTTAAGTTGAAGATTCAGAAGCTGTGTCCATCCACCCTTTAAAAATCCTATGAAGGATACAAACTTCAGTTTGAAGACCACTGATAACAAAGTTTTACATCATCTTAATAGGTCAGATGAGGGAGACAGCTCAGGTTAAGTCTCCTTTGGGACACAACGTACTGATAGCTATACCCTAGGAAAATAGAACACCTGTACGCTAGGGATAAAACAGCCTGTCCTCTTGGTTAATTTCTTTAAATGATTGATCTCATCCTTTGTATTCTATTCTTTTATATTTTCTTTTTAGTGGTAGTAACCACAATTTCAATATGGGGAATCTGATGTTCAGTGTATATAATGGCTAATATTTCCTAAGGGAAATATGCTTCCCATAAAACTTATTACTAAATCCATAAAAACATGAGAAATGTTTAGTGTGGCAAGGGAAAAAAAGCAAAACACTTCTATGTATGAAAATCATGATTCAATTATGTACAACTACATAAACTCCTAGGTAAGTATATGCAAAAATGAAGTTGTATATTTTTTAAATAAAACGTGTTTAGTGCCTCATGGTTTCTAATATATAGATGATCACATTGATGACGCTGAAGGTCTTTCTCTTTTTCCTGATACTAAGAAATCTTGTGAGTTTAAATTCTACCAAATAGTGTTCAAGAGATTGAAGGTCCATTTTCAAAGTCTGCATTCTCTTGCGTCATTGCGGTTGTTATTCCTCTAACATATTTAAACTCATCTTCAACCTAGTTTAATACTGTATATTCCAAGTCTTAGTGTCACGAATTCCAGAAGTTTATTTCCTGCTGTATGAAGTTTGTAATTCCTTTCATCCATATATACTCTTCATCTTTCATTTCTGCCTTCATTATTTACAATTTAAGGGTCCACCTTTTGAATTTACATCGCTTTTAGGTTTTAATATTCCTTGCAGCTTTTATATTTTTCAGAGACCATATTTTTAAAAAAAAGTCAGGTTTGGTAGCTTCTAAAAATCATCTCATTTTCTGAAATTTCTGTCTTGAGTGTTTCCGCGTGTAATTACGAGCTCAGTATATTCAGGGCCCAACAAAGAAGGCAATACCGAGAGACTAGCCTGAGAGTGTTCAGGTTAGAGGAACAGAAAACCTGGATACCTTCCTTTGCACACCCCGGGACCGCACCCACCGTCCCCGCAGCCAGCGCGGAGAAAACCAGAGATGGCGAGCTCGCGAGATTTCCGCAGCTTCTCTTTCTGCCTCGAGTCCAGGCGGCCCCGCCCCCTCAAGACGCCACCGCCCACCGCACGCAGGCGCGTCCTTCCCGGAGCTCGCGGGTCCGCCCCCTCCCGCGGCGCCCCGCCCCGGCCACGGCGCCCCGCCCCGCCCCTAGGCGGTTGCTCGCGGCAGCCGCCGCCCTCCCCCGGCCCAATGGCGCGGCTGCCGCGTCAGTGATGTGAATCCTTGCTCTGGCTGGTCCGGCCCCCGGCCCGCAGCCCATTACAACACCAGCCGCTGCAGCCGCTGCAGGCCCTACAGGCTGGGAGGGCGGGAGGCTGCTCGGCGGGGCGGGGCGAGCAGCGCGGCCGGATTCATTCTTGCGGGGCGCGGGGCATGGAGGAACTGTGCGGCCGCAGGCGGAGCAGGGCGGCCCGGGCGGCGGCGGGGACAACGGTTTCCATTTGAAGGGGGCGGCCCGAGCCCCGGCGGCCGGCGGCAGCGGGGAGGACTAGCCCCCGCGCAGGTAGAGGCGACAGCGGCGGTCTGCGAGGGCCCGGGCCGCGGCCTGAGGCTCCCCGGGGAGGCCTGGGCGGGAAGGAGGGCTGGAGGCCACGGGCTGGTCGGACCCCCGGGAGGGGTTCGTGATCGATCGCAGAGCTTAGGGAGGCGTTCTTGGGGTGTGGAAAAGGTAGAGCGAGGGTTACGGAGGGGCAATTGTGGTTTGGATAACTCGCAGACCCTTGCGGGGGAGCAAAATGGGGCGGGCGAAGTTACTGGCTGAAAGGCTGCCGGATTTCCTGAGAGCCTGAGAGTAGTTTTAAAGGAAAAAAAAAAGAAAAACCTTCGAGCGAGGGTTTTGACGTTAGCTGGCCAACGATTGGTGTGTCCGACCTTTTTTGTTCCTGGTTGAAACCCATCCCGACCACAGTGAGGCCTTCCAGCCTGGCGTCCTTGGCCCATCTCTGCAGATGCAAGAAAGAGAAACATTTCTGAACCCGTCTCCTCTCCTTGTCTCTCTCGGTTGTACTTTCCCTGGGTTTGCGCAAAGCAAAACTAGAACAAAGCTTGGCTGGTGAGACTGGATGGGAGAAAGGCAGTTGCCTGTAGTATTTAAATTTTCCGCACACGGAAAAGAGCCTTCCACCAACACATTTGAGTTTCTGTGTGAACCCTTTTGTATTTTCCTTTCCCACGTGTGTGTGTGTGTGTACAGGAGGGGCATAATAGCCCCTATGTCTTTCCCCCCGCTTTTTCCCACAGAGCTAAAAATTAAGAAAACCCAGTGTTTTCCCCTTTACCTATGGAAAATTCAAAACTGCTACCTTTTTTTCTTTCTCTAGTTTGGTGCTCTGGTTATCAGATGTTGGAAGGCAATAGAACAAAAACATTCTCTCCGAGGTTTATATCCGTTCTGGGGTGCAGTGACTAACATTGAACTTTGGTTCCTGTAACTTGCCTGCATCAATAGAGTTAAGCCGGAGCTTTGCCTTGAAGGATAAAGCACAGACTCTCAACTGGACATAAATGGATCTAAAGACAGCGGTGTTTAACGCAGCGCGGGATGGCAAACTCCGGCTTCTCACCAAGTTGTTGGCAAGCAAATCCAAAGAGGAGGTTTCCTCCTTGATCTCTGAAAAAACAAATGGGGCCACGCCACTCTTGATGGCTGCCAGGTATGGGCATCTCGACATGGTGGAATTTCTTCTAGAACAGTGCAGTGCCTCCATAGAAGTCGGGGGCTCCGTCAATTTTGATGGCGAAACCATTGAGGGGGCACCCCCTTTGTGGGCGGCTTCCGCAGCAGGACATCTGAAGGTGGTCCAGTCTTTGTTAAATCATGGAGCATCTGTCAACAACACGACTTTAACCAATTCAACTCCTCTTCGAGCTGCTTGTTTCGATGGCCACTTGGAAATAGTGAAGTACCTTGTAGAACACAAAGCTGATTTGGAAGTGTCAAACCGGCATGGGCACACATGCTTGATGATTTCATGTTACAAAGGACATAAAGAGATTGCTCAGTATTTACTTGAAAAGGGGGCAGATGTTAATAGAAAAAGTGTTAAAGGTGAGTTCAACTTTGTTTTTATTTTTTTAAATGTGTCTACCAATTATTTTAAGGAAGTTTGATACATAATTATAAGCATTGGTGTTGAGTAAGCCCTTGCTGACAGACCTGTTTTGATGAGGTAACTCTTCCAGTATTACCTTGTTCAGTGTTTCTCTAATAGATAATGCATTGAACAAGTGTAATAAAAGACCTCTGTCACTATGTTAAGCAGCATTTTCCATCTTTTATTTGGAGTAACTTCCATTTGCAAAGAAATTGTTTCCCTGGAGCATGTTGGTGGTAGTTGATAATCTATTTAGGACTGTAGTTAAAGGTAGTAGCATTTTCTTAAGGCTTTTTTTTTTTTTTAAAGGAACAACTTTGGAATAGAAACTACTATAGTTAGTGAGTCATCATTTTGTTTGTTCTGGGTAGGCATTTCATTTTGTTACTCTATCAGGGAGGCTAGGCCAAACTGACCTGAAAGGATTAATATCAGTGGAAAAGGAGAATATCTGTTACCTGATGCCACGTTTATTTGTGATCAATAGAAAATCCTTTTATGTAGAATATGTGTAAATATAGCAAAAGAGAAAACAGATTTTTAAAAACTATTTCAGTACTGAGTGAGCAAAACAAGGACTGTTAATTGTGAATCTGTTGACTAGCAACAATGTAAAAGACCTTTGTCCAGAGGAAGAGCTTAGGTCTACAATTGTGTTTAATTTTCATCTATTTTAGTAAACTAAAAGGAACAAGTGATAATTTAGAATTTTTTATACCCTTAAAAGCAGCTGTTTTTCATAGCATAATTTTGATTCTTCAAAACTGTATTTTCCTTAAATAATTCTACACAACACAGTAATTCACTAATTTTAAAAAGCTATTAAAATTTAAAAGAAACATAAACACATGTTGAAAAATTTTCAAACAATACAAAGCAGTTTACGATGAAAAATTAGTATTATTAGTCCTGATGTCTAGACCTCCAACCCACAGGAAACCACTATTTGTTTTGTCCTTCTAGATGGTCTATGCAAATACTAGCATACTGGTCTGTACATCCCTCTCCTTCTATTCACTATTAATATATACTGTTTTGTCTTTATTTTTTAAACCATAATTTATCCTAGATAATGTTATTTAGCTCCAACACAGTTGCCTCATTGTTTTTGCACAGCTATACGTTATTTCATTGTATGAATGTATATAGTTATTCTAGTATCTGTTGATAGACATTTTAGGTCACATCCCACACTGTCCTAATACAAACAATGCTGCAGTGAACATTCTTGAACAAAAATATGTCTTAGCATGCTTGTGTGAGAACAGCTGTAGTATAAATACCTGTATTTGGAAATCGCTCAAACTAATGTGCTTTTATAATTGTGATAGTGTTTGATTGCCTTTTAGAGAGAGTAAGCCACACATTTTGGGGGTACTATATTAGTTAATGAGCATATTTACTGAATATAATGTGATCCTTTTTTAAAAAGTTTATTGTAAAAACGATAGAAGATCATTATGATTTTCAATGTGAAAATCTCACAAAATCCTTCAGATTTCCTTTTAAAGATATTTCTGAATTTTGCATTCAGATATATGTATGCAGTTTTATATGCTGTTCTGTAACCTGTGTTTTAGCTTAATAAGTTTATCATTATTGTCATTAGTTATAGCTCTAATTTAAAGGAGTTTCATGTAGCTTCTGGTTTTTTAATATGACATGTTTCTGTAAACGTGCTTATAAATATTTTTGTTTCTGATCATCTGTAGAGAGAGGTTGCTCGGTCAGAAGACAAAATACCTTTTTTTTAATGCCATGCTTTTTTGAAGAATATGCTTGTATCAAGAGAACAAAATTATTATTTAACCATGTTAATATTGGGAATGTTTTGAAATATGGAGAAGTGGAAGGGCAAAGTTATAGCTGCTTGTTTAAGATTGTTGGTTTTTTGTTTCTTTGGTTATTTTTTTAAATCAGCTTAGTGATGTTTAGATTATTGATGAACTCATTTAAGTCAAATTGTGATTTGTTTTAAACTTATGTCATTGAGAGATGAGATTTGCTTTTTGAACCTGTTTTATATAATTCTGGAGATATAGTATATGAGAGAACTAGAATATAAATAACTAAGTTTTGTCAGCATTTCCTCCTAATAAACTGTGAACAATATTTGATTACCTCTAAGCTAGTTCAGAGAATGTTCTCTTTATCACCACCCTTATCTTATAGCTTTGAATATGTGTGAATGTTCCCTTTGTGACAAGTGGTCTGCTAAGTCATTGATTAGTCAGTATCTAATATGTACTCCTTAGAAAAAATATACATGAGAAGACAATTTCATATCAAAGTGGTTTCAGATAGCCTCAATTTTGTATAGATACATATAGAGTTTTATCTCTCGTGCAGTACTTTTAACTTTCCATGGTGCCGTTCAATTTCAAGGGTGATTTTTTTCTTTTTTAAGAGAGAGAAAGAATCAATTTTATTTATTTTTTTCATCAGGCTTTTGTTTTTCCAAAACTTAGTTGTGTATGTGGTGCTGGGGTTCAAACCCAGGTCCTTGTGCACAGCAGTTAAGCACTCCTAGAGCCATAGCTCCAGCCCCCTCAACAGTGATTCTTTATGAATGTCGGGTGTGGGGCATGTATGTGTGGGGAGGAGGGGAAGATTCAAGTGAAAACACCCTCCTCCACTCTGATTCTTTGATAATTATTCTCTCATTGACTAGGGTTTTTTGTTTTAGTTGATGAATGGTAATCAAAAAAGCAGGAACCACTTAAAAGTGAGGATCAGAAGGATCTGAGATAGCAGCAAAGAAGGATTTTCCCCACATTTTTACCCCTACACAAAAAGTGGACAATATAGGTATGACTAGGGATAAAATGGAATAATCTTTCTTTTCTTTTTTTTTTTGGTTGGGTAGGTGTGGGGTGCTGGGGATCCAATCTTTTCCTGCAGGCTAATGAAAGAAGGGTTCTACCACTGAGCTCCATCCCCAGCCCAATTTCTTAGGATATTATGTCATTCATTAAAAATTGTTCTGAAAAAAAAAATGCCAATAGATTGTGTTTGGTCTGCTTAAATACAAAGTGCATGTGACTTCTACATTTCATTACTTTTTAACAGGCAGTGACAGTTGAATATAGTATTTAACCTCTTTCCACTACTTTTTAACAGGCTTTTGGCATTTTGAACATGATTTAAACTAAGGTGGAATCCATTTATTAATTGAGAGAGCATTTCTTGAGTCCTTCAGTGTGGCAGACTGTTAGACTTAGGATATACAAAAAATGAGTAAGACAAGATGTCCAGTCCATGATTTTTCTGCTTTTGAGGTTTGATCTTAGAGACAGGTTCATAAGCAGATACTTAAACCACAATATGGTAAGTGCAATAGTAATATTTTCTACTATTAGATTTTTAAATATTTTATCCCTAACAAATTATTACCTAAGGGGACAGTAGGTTTCTTTTCTTCCCATAGCACTCCAAAAGGGGAGAAAATCTTTGAGCTATTCAGAAATATCTCTCTAGTTTAACACTCATAACAATTGATTTTTTTTTTTTTTAAAGAGAGAGGGACAATGAGAGAGAAAGAGAAACAACTTTATTTAGTTTTTCACATGGCCTTCGTTGCTCTAACACTTAGTTGTGTATGTGGTGCTGGGGTTTGAACCCGGGTCCTCGTACTTGCCAGGCAAGTGCCAAAACCTCTCTCTGAGCCACCGCTCCAGCCCCAGCAATTGATTTTTGAGGCAGTAGTTGATTGCTATTTAAAACTATAGACCCCAAATCATAAGTAATTAATAAGCCCTTGTCAGAGCTTGCACAGAATTCTTCCCAGCATTTTAGAGTTATAGTAGTTAGCTTTCTTTGGTTCTTTGTATTTTTGTTTTTGAGTTTGTTTGGACCTAGAAGGACTTTGCAAATTTGAATCATATGTTGCTTAAAACCTTTTAGTGGAGCTGTTGAAAGTGCTTGATCAGTACTGCAGATCAATAACATTACTCTCTAGTTTGGGATTAGGAGATTAAGCCTAGAAGATACTGTCCTCATTCATGGGTCAATCGTATTAGATACTCAAAGTAATTAAGCAAATTGGTAGTAAGGAATATGGCATTTGCAGTAGACAAGGCATTATGTTGTGCATTTTGGAGAATGTGAGGTCCAGGGTATCATAATTGTTAACTGCTAAAGGAGTGGTAAAAGCAAGCTACATTGTAGGATTTTGGAGGAATAAAGTACTTACTAGGAATGCATCATGAAAGGAGAAAATGGGCCTTGAAAGGATTGCTGGAGTTCAGATATATAGGGGGATTTTAGTAGTTTTCTAGGTTTAGGAAATGAACGGCATAAGTAAAGGCACATTCAGAAATATACTTGGAGGGTCCAGGAATTGGAAAGTAGGCATATTTGAACCAATGTCCACTTCAGGCTAAATTGTAAAGGATATTGAATTCCTGGTAAAGGAGTTTTATTTTATTCGTCATGCAGTAATAAATCAGCAGAAGTTTTTCAGCAGAAAAATAACTGAGATTTAATGGCATTCTAAGATTTAATGACATTCTACTACATTGTGAGTCATCTAACTGCATTTCTACTACATTATGAGTCTTTGAGTCCAGAGTCCTGGTGCTTCTATCACATGTATTAGGAATAGTATCTGGTCCACAATGGGTATTTGGTAAGTGAACTTATTGAAAGAATGAGTTGTATTTCAGAGAGGAAAGATTATAAGCTCCTTGTGGCAGTGTATTTTATGGTCCTTTCTGTATTAGAGATAGATTCATGAAAATTTGAAATAAAGTAAGATAGTGATTGTCAAAAATGAGTTATACAGGTGGAACCTTGGAGGGGTTTAGAAAAGAGAGAAATGTGTGTAGGTATAATTAGCATTAAGAAAGATTTGAGAAACAATTTGGGATTTTTTTTCTTTTTTTAACAGAAATTTCCTAACATGAATAACTGGAGAGAATCACATATATATCGTTGAACCACATATGTACCCATCATTTTACTTCAACAATTGTCTATGTTTGCTAATTTTTTTTTTAAATTTCTCTCACCCCTTCTTTATTTTCCAAAGTAGTTCAAAGCAAACCCAATACATTCTATTACATCTCTCTCATGGTGTAGTCATTTTAGGGTATGGATGTATTTCAGGCAAAGAAGCGTTTTGTTGGGTTTTTGTTTTGTTTTTGCTTGTTTGTTTGTTTGCTTTGGTACCAGAGATTGAACACAGGGGTGTTTAACCACTGAGCAACATCTCCAGCTCTTTTTTATGAGACAGGGTCTCACTAAGTTGCTGAGGCTGTCTTTGAACTTGAAATGCTTCTGCCTCAGCCTCTGGAGTCGCTGGAATTACAGGTGTGTGCCATCAGCCCAACAAGGAAATGTTTTTTAAATTCCTGGTTTATTTACTTTATTTATTTATTTATTTTAAGAGAGAGGGACAGAGAGAATCAATTTTTTTTTTAATCTGGTTTTTGTTTCTTTGACACTCAGTTGTGTATGTGGTGCTGGGGATCAAACCTGGGTCTTGGAGCACACCAGGCAAGAGCTCTACCCCTGAGCCACTGCTCCAGCCCCTAAAATCCTGTTTTTTTTTTTTTTTGACTGTAAATGTCAAATTTAAAGAAACTCTCTCCTATAAACCAAGAACTATTGGTGTAAAGATAATAGACTAAGATAATGATTGTTGTCATGGTATATTTTAGTACTGTCTGAGTGTTGAAAACTGAAGTTCTTTGTTTCTTTGAGAATTCTTATCAACTTTTGGTCGTCGAAACACACCAATTTACAGAGGAAATTAAAAGTAGAGTAGGGAGGGATTTAAAATTTCATTCTACTTTGTGACATCTCTGGTTTTGATTTAATAATGTTTAAATAATTTTGCAAGTTGGAATCATTAACATTTTAATCCCAAATTTCAAGTTTCATGTTTTTTCTTTCCCCTCTTGTATCTCCTGGGACATTTGTCTATATCCTCAGGGAGACTTAATACCCTAGCTGGATAAGCTGAGGTATAGATGATGTTTAAGTTGAGTTCAGTGGGGAAATATTCATGAAGATCTCTGTCCATGGAAATTGGATTTTTTTTTTTTTGTACCAGGGATTGAACCCAGAGGCACTTTACCACTGAGCCACATCCCCAGTCCTTTTTATTGTTTATTTTGAGACAGGGACTCCCTAAGTTGCTTAGGGCCTTTCTAAATTGCTGAGGCTGATCTCCAATTCTCACTCTCCTGTATCAGCCTCCTGAGTCACTGGGATTAAAAGCATGCACAGTTGCGCCTGGTTGGAGATTAGATTTTTAACTGTGAATTCTCACAGAATTGAATTGTGATTGTCGAGAATAAGTAATCTTTTTTTTTTTCTTTAAAGATAAAAGCACAGAGAGAGAGAGACAGAATCAATTTTATTGAGTTTTTCACATGGCTTTCATTGCTCTGACACGTGGGTGCTGGGGTTTGAACTCGTGTACTTGCGCATGCTGGGCAAGCGCTGTAACTGCTGAGTCACCTCTCCGGGCCCGGGATAACAAGTAATCTTAGACAATACAGCTCTTTCTGAGTTGCTGGCAGCATTAATGTAAGACAGAAATTAAGTTTTACTTATTGACCTTTAGAACATGTACTCCCTCAATAGGTTCAAGTTTATGAGATTGGTGTTGATTAATAAAATTTGTTTGCTAAAAAAAAAAATTCAGAAGGCTTTGGCATTCTAGAGATTTATGAGCTTGATGTATCAGAAGTATTATGTAATGGAAGATAGATGTGGAAAGGTAGGGAGAGGTCCTGATAAATAGAACTCTTTCTAACCAAAACATCTCTCTTCCTCCTTTTGGGAAGAGTTGTGATTGAATACAAAGTCTGTGAACTACGTTGGCCAAGAAAGGGGATTGTGAAGAACTCTGAATTGTAATGTTTTCAGTCTTTAGTTGAGATTTCTACAGATATTAGTTGTTAAGTCCTCATCCTTAGCTTTAGCTAGCCTTACAAATTCCACTTTTCATCAAGGTCCGTTTCAAAAAGTATTCTTCATCCTGTGTCTTACCTCTGTGGATACAAATATTTCTTAGCATTTAACTTCACTGTGAGCTCAAGGACCTATATTTATAAATTTCTGTACATTTCTAGCTCAGTGCTTTATACAAAGAATTAATGAAGGAGAGTTACATAGTACTCTTGGCACAGTTTGTTTCTCTTTTTGCTGTGCTAGGGACTGAACGTAGGGGTACTCTAGTACTGAGCCACATCCCCAGCCCTTTTAAAAGATTTTTATTATGAGACAGGGTCTCACTTAGTTGCTGCACCTGACTCTTTTTCCTTTTTATGAACTCCTGTGTTTGATATCTCCTCATGATAAGAATATAGATGGGAAAGGAAACAGCAGAGAAACTTTCTAGTACTGCTTTGATATCCTAAATTGTTTCTTTCTCTCAACTCCTCTCACCTCTCTCAATACACACAAATGAGTTATGCAGGAATGAAATACTTCAGTCAGCATTGTCGTGTATTTGAACTGTACCCCTAGTTTCCATCTTGACTAGTGGGCCTCTTCTAGACTCAGCTCAGTTCATCATCATAGTTGGGGAAAAGTGAGTTGGTATCAAACAGGTTGAAGAGGAGAGAATAAATCTATTACAATATAAGTTCCTTTAATTGCTGTCCGATAGTCAAAACTTACACTTTTATCAAAACCACAAGTGTTTTGATGTTAATTGAATTTTTAAACAGCTTCACTGAATGAGCTAGGGGTGTAGCTCAGTGGTAGAGTGCTTGCCTGGCAAGTGTGTGTTTGATGCTCAATACTGCAAAAATAAAAAAATAAAAATAACAAATAGCTTTATTGAGGCTTAATCCGCATGTCATTCACCCATTTGAAGTAAACAGTTCAACGGCTTTTTAGTATGGTCAAGGAGTTGTGTCACCATCACCTCAAAGTTTTCATTGCTCACTGAAAAAAAATCCATGTACATTGACAGTTACCACTTGCACTCTGTCCCCACTCCTGATCCCAGAGCTGTACTAGTCTTAAGTGACCACTAATCTCTGTCTTTATCAATTTGCCTGTTCTGGACATTGTATATATGGAATCATAATATATAATCTTTTGTGACTTAGTTCTTTCATTTAGCATGTTTTAAAGGTTTTTTCATTTTGTAGCATGTATCACTACTTTTTTATTGTAGAATAATATTTCATTAATATAGGTATACCACTTTAATCCATTCATCAATTAATGGACATGATTGTTTCTACTTTTTAGCTTTTATGATTAATGCTATTATGGGCATTTATGTACAAATTCTGTGGATGTATGTTTTAATTTTTTTCAGGCATGTATTTAAGGAGTGGAGTTGTTGTGTCTTATGGTAACTTTATGTTTAACCTTTTGAGAAACAGAACTGCCAAACTGTTTTTCAAAGAAGCCATACAGTTTACATTCCTGTAGGCAGTGTAGGAGAGTTCCAGTTTTTTCACACCCTCTTCAGCACTTGTTATTATCCTTTTTATTAAATATAGCCATCCTAGGAAGTATGAAGTGGTATTTTATTGGGCTTTTTTTCATTCAAACTTTCAAATGAGTAATGATGTTTAGCATTTTTTTCATATACTTAATCAATATGCACATTTGGGACTTGTGTATCTTCTTTGGAGAAGTGCCTTTGTATTTTTTGTATATTTTAAAAATTGGGTTATTTATTTTTTATTACCTAATTTCAAGAGTTGTTTATGTATTTGTAATACAAGTTCTTTATCAGATATATGATTTGCAAGTATTTTTCTCCTGTTGTGTGGATTGTTTTTTCACTTTTTATGGTACTGTATATAGCAATTTGGATTTTTATTTTACAGACTGATTTTTTAAAAAATTTCACTGTGGATCACTTATTTACTTAAACAAGAAAATTATTAAAAATAGACTATAGGATTTATTATATATGAACTTTGCATGAATGAGCTATGTAATCTAATTGTAAAATACGCTCAGTTCTTGCTTTGCCATATATTTAGATTGAGTAAATAGAAATGAGGGAATTTCATTTCTGTGTGATATAAAACAGGGCTACAACATAGTCTTCCTTTTAAACTACATGATGTAACTATGGGATGTGTTAGCTATATGGCAAATATATTTGTAGCAAACAAGAATATAAGATTCCCTCTCTAATTCCTTGTTTCTCAAGGACCAGCACCATAGACATTGTTTGGAACCACCCCAGACCAGCTGAGCCACAATCTGCATTTTACAGTGAGCCTCTGGCAGTTTTGTACATTCAAGTTTGAAAAGCACAGCTTTAAGATTGATTTGTATTTAAAAACAATACAAATACATATAAGTGTGAACTATGGGAGGATTTTACAAAGAGTAGAATCTGTTGAATTGTTATTTCTAGGAAAGCACTGTAAATTATAATAGGCTACATTTTGTATTTGCTAAATATTTTGCAATCCTTATGAAAGCATAGTTTTATTGAAAAACTGCTTAATTCTCTATGTTATTTGGGTATAATATTGAAACCTAGTCCCGATCCTGGTGAGTTGTTGTAATTTTACCCAAATTCAGATATTTACACATGCTAAACTGAAGTTCTTGTATAATTTAGATGATGTAACAATTTTGTGTCCCTAACATTCAGTCTTGCTTCAAACTATATCTTATCCAAAATACTGCTATGTGTTTGGCATACCTACTTTGAAAAAAATATTGACCCCATTATTAGGAACTTCAGCTTTTCACAGTTGAGAATGAATTCTCTCTTAAGTGCTTGCTATCAAAAGACAGGTGTCTTGGGGCTGGAATCATGGCTCAGTGTTTATGGCATTCACCTGACATGCTCAAGGGCACAGGTTTGAACCCCAGCACCATTATTGGAGCAATCAAAGCCACATGAAAAACTAAATAAATTTGATGCTCTCTTCTCTCTGTCTCTCCCCACCTCTTTTTTTTTTTTTTTTTAAAGACAGGTGTCTAAAATTAACATCAGTGACGATTCATACTTCAGATTTTTCTTCAGGACCTGCTTTTCTGTGCTTGATATCTATCCCAAAAGCATTTCTACAAATACAGCTACTTTTCATTTTCTCAAATTTTCTTAGTACTGTTTCTATGTTCTTATGTAGTTGAAAATTAATGTATTTACATTGTATTATTTTAGCTTTCTACAAAATGTTTTAATTGAATTGATACTTGATATTGTGCCATTAGCTTGATTTTAAAAGGAATGTCCATGTAACAAACATATCTTTTGAGAAATCATAAAAATTTCCACCATGAAATCAGTGCTAGAATTTTATTTTTCCTTTTCTTAATCAGGTATTGAGAGTACTATTATACAGTGTGTTTTTCTTTTTCATTCATAGTTTCATGCCTTAGTTGAAGGAAAATTCACTAAATACCAGTGCTGGATATCCTTGATTTCATCCAGGATATCTGGTAATATTTATATTTTGAACTCAGTACTCAATTTTTCATTGTCTTTGAGAATACAAAAAGAAGACAAAATGAGGTGGTGTTGCAGGTCTTCTGAAGGAAAATCATTGTATTATGGGAATGTTTTTAAGGGGCTTAAAACTTGGGAAATGCTGAGTTGAATCTGTAGTACTTGGCATATGTTATTATGTACCAAAAGTTTAAGTCAGTGATGTTTCGTAGCAAAATTGATCATGATTTTTAACTGTCTTTGATATGTAACTTAGAACAGTCATAAGAATACAGTAATTCGATTTTCAATTTGGGTGTTAGAGTAATTTTTCATGAAAAATTGTATTCAGTACTTAGAGTGTTTCTACCACTCATGAGTGAAACAACTAATAGAGCAAAATACTTACAGTAAATATAACAACTGGCCATCATATTATGAAGTATTTACACATAGAAAGTCAGACTAATCCCAGAAACTGAAACATTGACATCTTATTAAAGAAAATAAAGTTTGTTAACAGATATGAGACATTTTCTTCACTTAAAAAAGGAGTAATATAAATTTAAGCATTAATTTCAGTGCTAGAATGAATGCTATAAAAGTGGAACGCTAAAAAAGTTTAATCCTAGTGCTAGGAGCTATAATTTGGTGGTACAGGCCTTGGGTCCAAGACCCAGCCCCACAAAATAAGTACATAAATGAAGTTTATCCCTTTGAAAATGAATTGAAGATGTGTATTTTTTTTTTTTTAAGAGAGAGGGACAGTGAGAGAGACAGAGGAAGAGAGAAACAACTTTATTTAGTTTTTCACATGGCTTTAGTTGCTCCAACACTTAGTTGTGTACGTGGTGCTGGGGTTTGAACCCGCGTCCTCATGCTTGCCAAGCAAGCGCTGAAACCGCTGAGCTACCGCTCCAGCCTGAAGATGTGTATTAATCCATTATACATTTGTGATTCTACTTTAAACTAAGTTTTTATTTATTCATTTATTTATTTTTGAGTTGTGATCTAATTATGTTGCTGAGGCTAGTCTCAAACTTAGGGACTCAAGTGATCTTCCTACCTCAAACTTCCTGAGTAGCTGGGACTTTGGGCCTGTGCCATCATGTCCAGGTGACATTAAATTTTTTGGCATTTGTTATTTCAAATATTATTTACATATAGTAAAATCTACCCTTTTTTGTATGTAGTTCTGTAAATTTTGACAAATATAATACTGCTACAGTAAAGATAACAAAAAATTCCTTCTTACACCTTTTGCATTTAACTCCTCCCTCAGTCTATAGCCATCATTGGCCTTTTACCTTTATTGTTTTTTAGGCACTAATTTTAATGGTGAAAATTCTAAATAATGCAGGTGTCCACCTACATGGAAATATTTCTTAAATTTGGCACATCCTCTTAAATTTTTATTATTAACCTTTAAGAACAATTATGTAGCATCTATGTAGTGTTTTATAGAGCCCATCCAGATCATCTAGTAACATTAATATGACAAAATGCCCAAGATGTAGGTGAAAAGCAGGAAGCAGTTGTATATGTTCTGATTACAACTTGGTCAAAACATAGTATACTGTAGATATTTCAAAAAATTGGAAGAAATTTTATTTGAAAAGATAGGTTTTAGCTTGGTTTAAGCATTATACAAAGTATACACGTTTGGAAATGTCCTGTTATCTCATTAATATGTATGATTTTTTGGTGCGGTACCAGGAATGGAAACCAGAGTTACTTAACCACTGAGCCGAGCCACATTCCCAGCCCATTTTTATTTTTTATTTTGAGTCAGGGTCTCGCTAAGTTGCTTAGGGCCTTGCTGAGTTGTTGAGGCTGGCTTTGAACTTGCCATCTTCCTGCCTCAGCTTCACAAACTACTGGGATTACAGGTGTGTGCCACCATGCCTGGCAATATGTACAATTTTAATGTTTTTGCATATTAATTTGGGGGTTATAGCTCAGAGGTAGACCACTTGCCTGGCATGTGTAAAGCCCTGGCATTGCAAAATTAAATTAATTCATTTTATTAAATGAAATTAATTTATTTGGGTGCAGCGGCTCATGCCTGTAATCCCAGCTACTAAGAAGCTGAGGCACAAGGATCTTAAGTTTGAGGCCTCTTAGGCAACTTAACAAGACTTTGTCTCTAAAAATAAGGGTTGGGGATATAGTTAAGTGGTAGAGCACTCCTGGGTTCAATTCCCAGTTATCATCATTATAGTAATATAATAGTAATACATTTAAAAAACAGTACAACTTGGAGAAATGACACAAAAATTATAGTGGCTTTAAAACTGTACATTTTTGTTTGTTTTTTTTAAGGCTCTCTTTTCTAAACTTTGAATAATGCTCTCCAGGCTGTAATTTAAAAATTTATGTTGCCAGACTTGGTGTCTCATGCCTGAGATCCCAGTAACTTAGGGGACTGAGGCAAGAGAATCACAAGTTCAAGGGCAGTGAGATCCTGTCTCTAAGTAAAAAGGTCTGGGGATGTGGCTCAATGGTTAAGTGCCCCTGGGTTCAGTCCCTGGTACAAAAAAACAAAACAAAAATAAAAAACAAACAAACAAAAAAATCTTTAGGGCTTTCCAGGGCTTGAAAGTAGTGATTACATGCTTAATCTGTTAGGGTAATTAAGATATCTGCTTTCTAATTTTACTTTTTGAGCTTATTTTGTTCTAAAAACTAAATTGTAAATTGATATGGTCTAACCAAGAAGGCCTCTGGCTAAATTTTCTGGTGAATCTTGAAGAACAAGAAGTTTAAAAAGGTGTAAAGAAAAAAATGCATCATCAAAAATCAAGAGCAGAGGGGCTGGAGTGGTGACTCAGTGGATATGGCGCTTGCCTGGCATGCGCAAGGTCATGAGTTCCAACCCCAGCACCACGTACACGGCAAAGTATTGGAGCAACGAAAGCCATATGAAAAACTAAATAAAATTGATTTTCTTTGTATCTCTCATTGCCCCTCCCTCTTAAAAAAAATCAAGAGCAGAGGAGTGGATGTGGAAATGAACTGGTGCTGGGAGAAATAGGATGAAGAAATGTAAGGTATAAACAGAATCTGTGTTTGATAATGTCTTGGCAAACTGTCAGAGGGGTCAGCTCCACTTAGATCCTAGCTTATTCACTGGAGTTTAGTGTGATTGACCTTTAAAATATGATTTCAGATTTGAACAAGCTATACTACCTGCCTTTACTAAAGCATAAATGTTTAATCCTGTTGTCAAATATTTCAAAAAATAACAAGGGTTAATAGGAAGGGAGAAAAAGGGGAAAGGTTGGAACTGAGATAAAGCAAGGTACATTCCAGGCATTTATGTCACTGTATATACTATGGTCATGTATAAAAAAAAATTTCTTCATAGGTATAAGAATTATGTCACTGTACTTGGGGTTTTAGGAAAAATATAAGACCCAAAAGAGAGGCAAGGGATGGGAGGATGGGAGGAAGGAGATAGAGGGGTGTGTATGTGGGAGGGTACTGACCAAATTGTATTGCTGTATTGTGTGCATCTATGAATATATGACAACAAATCCCATCATCATATACAGCTGTAATGCACTAATAAAATTGATATAATGAGTCTCATTAAAAAAAATCTCAGAAATGAGCGTTACATCTAAGTGGCTTTTGTAAGATTGGGTTTATGTTTTTTACCTCTTGTATGTAGAATATGTTTATCTTCTCTACCTTGCATAGTTATAAGATTACAAAGGTACAACAGCTAGCAAAATGTTAAGAAAATAAAAAATACTGTACTAGCATAGTTACGCCTTTTTTTATTACTACTTTTCTTGGCTTGTTTTCTCCCCTCACCCCCATAACTTCTTGAGATGGATACTTCGCTATTTTTTTAAGCCTGTCTTCTTTTCTAATGTGTACACTTAAGAGTATGCATTACCCTCTATAAGTGCAGTTTTGGCCATATCCCACAAGATTTGTTATTTTAGTGTTTTCATTGTCATTCCGTTCACAGTGTTACCTAATTTTTATTGGTCTTTCTTCTTTGACTCAGATTATTATTTTTTGTGTGTGAACTTCTGAATTTCAAATATACAGAGATTATGCTGGTTTATCTTTTGTTTTTTATTTCTAACTTCATTGCTGTATCTTGACATTTGTTCAGAGCCCTTTTATGGGCAAAAATAAGGTCAGTATTTGTATATATTTGGTATAGCCTTGGGGGGGGGAGTGGGTTTTTGTAGCTCTTGAGTCCATATCAGCTAATCAACTATGTTAATTTTCTTTCTCTTTATTGATTTTGGTTTTCTATAGTGAAAGGTATATTCATTTGTACTATGTGACTATGTGTTTTTGTCTGATTTTCCTTATAGTTCTGTGGACTTTTACTTTATATGCAACCTATGTTATTAGGTGAAAACAAATTTAGGATTATTGTTTCTTTGTATTTTGAATTTTATCATTATAAAATATTTCTTTTATATCTAATCATGCATTTTGCTTTAAAGTCTACTTTGATAATTTAATAACAGAGCTTTTAATGGTTGTTTTTTACATAAGGTCTGTTTTTATGGTTAGTTTTCACATAGAGTAAAATCACTTCCAGCATTTCTCTATCCTTATTTAAGGTGTATCTTATTTATAGCATGTCTTGAATTTTTGGAGTTTGTGTTTTCTGCAGTTGACTTCATGGAGCCATTTAGTTCACTTACATTTATTTACATTTAATGTAATTACTGATAAAGTTTAATTTAAATCTAGCTCTTTGTTATTTTTATTTGTGCTGTTTTACATTCCTTTGTCGTCTATCAATTTACTTCTATATGTATTACAAGCTCTACAAGATATTGATTTTTTTTTAATAAAGAGAGAGGGACAGTGAGAGATAGAGAAAGCGAGAATCAACTTTATTTAGCTTTTCATGTGGCCTTCCTTATTCTGAGACTTTTGTTGTGTACGTGGTGCTGGGGTTTGAACATGTGTACTCGTGCTTGCGCCATAACCGCTGAGCCACTGCTCCAGCCCCTGATTTTTCTGAGAGAGAGGGAGAGTAAAAGAGTGAAAGATAGAATCAACTGGATTTAGTTTTTCATCTGATTTTTGTTGCTCTAACACTTAGTTGTGTATGTGGTGCTGCAAGCACTGCAACTGCTGAGCCACTGCTCCAACCTAAGACTGATATTTTTAAAGTCAGCATTTTTAGATTTATCTACAAATTTACCCTTTTTGTTGAAATTTGTTTCCACATCTCTGGCTTCCACGTAGCTCATCTTCCTTCTACTTAAAGAATACTCCCATGATAGTTAAGTTTGCTAGTAATAAATATTTTATTTTTTCTTTCTAACCTGAAACAGTGTTTTGTTTCACATTCATTCATGATATGGTTATAGAATGCTAAGTTGTCGCATCTCCTGGCTTTAGTTGTTCCTGGTGAGAACTTTGCTGCTAATTATTGTTGTTTTGCAGGCAATTCCCGCCCCTTGCTTCTTTAGTTTTAAGATTTTCTCTCTCCTTAGTTTTCAGCACTTTTGCTGTGCTCTTCCTTAGTATACTTTTCTTTTTATTTATCCTTCTTGGCGTTTGTAAAACTTATTAAATTTATAGTATGACCTTTCATCAGCTTCAGAAATGTCTCTGACTTTATCTCTTTAAATATTGTTTTCAGTCCATTTCCTTTCCTGGAATTCTGGTTTTATATCTATAAACGCTTCTGGCATCGTTCCCTGTTTCTTAGAGTTTCCTGCTTTTTTAAAAAATTAATTTGAGGAATTATTTATATTTTATTTTTATTTTGTGAGAGAGAGAGAAAGAGAAAAATCAGTTTTATTTAGTTTTTCATATGGCTTGTTGCTCCAACACTTTGTTGTGTATGTGGTGCTAGGGTTGGAACCTGTGTCCTTGCACATGCCAGGCAAGTGCCGCAATTGCTAAGCCTCTGCTCTAACCCAGTTTGTTGCTTTTCTATCCTTGCTTTTTTGTGTATAATTTCATCTAACCAATCTTCTAGTTTACTAATTCTCTATTCAGCTGTGTGTTGTCTATTTTAAAAGCCACCCACTGAGTTTTTCACTTTTAGAATGTCCATTTGATTATTTTCTGTAAATTCCACTTTTTGTTGAATTATTGATTTTTTAAAAAAATCTCTGAATATGCTATGACATTTATTTATTTTAAAGAGAGATGTAGAGGAAAAGAATATCAGTTTTATTTATTTTTTCATCTGACCTTTGTTCCTGCGACACTTAGTTGTGTATGTGGTGATGATGGGGTTAGAACCCTGGGCCCTCGTGCATTCCAGGAGAGCGCTCCAACTACTGAGCCACCACTCTAGCCCCGCGTAATTACTTTTAAATCTGTGTTGGTAACCACTTTGACTGACTAGTTGGATTTTTCTTTCAGCTCTTTCTCTTAGTTTTTTGTGTTCTGGTTGTTTGTTTTATGCCCATTATTTTTGATTGGGCATACCAACTGTTACATAAAATCAATGTAAAAAATGAGTTCTAGCATGATAATATCTTCCTGTAAATACTATTTATATTTGCTTGTGGCTTTTGATTACATATACTACTCATCATAGATTATGTTATTAAATTTTATTTGAGTTCCTATGATAGCTTATCTATTTGTAATTTACCTTACCTCCTTAGGATACAACCTTTTGGAGCTGCAACCTAAAGTATGAGGAGATTTTAGAGTTCCCTTCTTGGTGGACTGCGGACTCGAGTTTTTGCCTCTGAACCTTGCAAAGCTGTCAAAAATTCTGCTCAGTTTTTTTGTTATTTCTTCCAGAATTGGTAGAGGCCATTGTCAGAAAGCTATTCAAAATTCTGAGTTCCCTGTAGTTTCCCATCTTCTCTTGAATGTTGTTTCCTTGCCTCATAAGAGCTATCAAGCAATTTTTTTTTCTTTTGTACCAGAGATTGAAACCGGTGTGTTTAACCGCTAAGCCACACCCCCAGTCTTTTTATTTTAAGACAGGGTCTCACTAGGTTATTTAGAGCATGGCTTAGTTATTGGTACAGGCCTCGAACTTGTGATCCTCCTGCATCTGCCTCCTGAGTCAATGGCCAATGGGATTACAGGCCTGAGCTACCACACCTGGCTCAAGCAAGTTTTTTTTGTTTTTTTTGTTTTTTTAAAGAAATAGGGACAGTGAGAGAGAGAGAAACAATTTATTTAATTTTTTCATGTGGCCTTTGTTGCTCTGACACTTTTGTTTTGTACCTAGTGCTGGGGTTCAAACCCATGTACTTGTGTATGCCAGGCAAGCAATGTAACCACTCAGCCACTGTTGCAGCCCCTCAAGCAAATTTTTAAAAATACATTTTTCATCTTTCCTCATTCTTATAAGTAGAACTTGGTAACTGATTACACTACAAGAGCTCCTTCATCTTTTTTAGTTTTTTAACAGAAGAGTTGATTATATTATCCCTGCCATTACTGGATGTTAAAGTCTTCTTTTCTCTGTCTCTCCACCCACCCCCATATGAGGTTGTATTAAAAATACATGTAGCCTGTATTATTTCAAGAGATACAGAAATTCAGTTAATTTAAAAACTGCCTTTTGCTGCATATTTATTTTGATTTTATGTTACTCTGAATAGGGAAGAATACCATCTAAGCCTTCTCTTTCTGTTCACATTTCTTTTTACTTACAGCCTATGTTTGGGGGCAAAAATGAGAATAGTAACAATTCTCAATTCAAAATAGTTCACAAAAAACAAAGTTGTTTTAAAATATAGCTGGTGTAGTAGATGTGTTTAATAGAAATTATTTTAAAGAAATGAACATCAGTAGTTAGAATCTAAGCACTCTCAGTGCTTGGTTACCTGACACACTGTTAAAACATTTTTCAGAGATCATTGAAATTTGGGGTCAGAATTAACATACCCAGAATAATTATGCTGTCCTTATCATATCATGGAAGATAAAACAGGACAAACTTATGGAAGATTTACATCCTAATAGATAATAATCTGTTTTTTCTAATTTTAGTGAGAAAGGTTTGTTATTTTGAGTATTTTAAGAAGTTGTAAGGTTTAAACAATTTCTGCCACACGTGCTGTGTCAAGGGTCCCAAGCACCTACAGTACAACTGTAGGTGACTTACCCTACAGTTGTACTCATGGCTAAGATTTATTATAGTGATATAATAATTAGGATGCACAGTTTAATTATCAGGGGAAAAGCTGCATTTGAGGTCTAGAAGAATCTTCATGCAGACTTTTTTATGCTTTGGCTCCCTTTTATGAAGGGTCATACAGATCATACCCTCCCCAGCAGTGAAAATATACATGATGTCTCTGCCCAGGGACAGACATTTAGCTCTAGGGTTTTTGTGGGGAGACTGGTCGTGTAGGCCCCTTTGCCTACCACCCCAAATTTCAGACTATAGAAAGAAACCAGGTATTTGATATGCATTTTGGGTACAGGGGGCACAGTGAGCCACCCTTATCATTTAGGGATTTTTTTTTTTTTATCAGTGTAAAGAACTGTTAAAATTTTTCAAATGCCAGCCAAGGGTCAACCTTGCAAATGGGTCTTTCTGAGGATGGCAGTCTTAGCATGCTGTTAATTAACTCTTTGCCCAAATGACTCACTGTTGAAATTTTCAAATATTTTATGTAAATACAATAAAAATTTTCAAATATTGTATGTAAATATCAAAGATCTGCATGATAATTTCTTTTGGCAATTAGTAAAATATTTATCATTAAATGTACATAGATAAAATACCTGATGTTTATAATGTCTTAGTGTGCTTCATACACGCTTTACTCAACATGCCAGTGCCTGTTGTCAGTTTTAATTTGTGTGTGGGAAGAACAGGACAGTGTTAGAACATTTTGTACATCTAAAAAGAATGTTTAAAAAAATAAATTACAATGGGAAATGTTTCATTATGAAAGGACACTTCAGATGTCTCCTTTTAAAGTTCATATTGAGCTACCCACGTATTTTTCAGATTTCACTGGATTTGTTTTTCTTATGGTAGGTTTTTGGGGAAAATTCTTTTTAACCATTTTGGATAAAATAGCTGAAGTTCACAACAATTTCTTTTTTCTTTTATTAGAAGTATATAGAAATACAGTTGAGGGGGAAACATTATCAAAACATTAGCAATCTATGGATATAAACTTTGTTATCCAGGGGCAATGCCAAAACATGGGTA
Source organism: Aplodontia rufa (assembly GCA_004027875.1). Taxonomy (NCBI): domain Eukaryota; kingdom Metazoa; phylum Chordata; class Mammalia; order Rodentia; family Aplodontiidae; genus Aplodontia; species Aplodontia rufa. The sequence goes on along the minus strand of PVKS010002935.1, from coordinate 84,649 downwards.
ACCACCTTGGGTTTTACCTGTTGCAGTTTCCCCCAGAACTCATGCGTTAAATGAGTAGTTCCGTTCACAATAATTTCAGATCTCCATTAGAAACAAATGGAAGAATCTTCGATGTTAAATATTAGGTTTCTTCCTAAGAAATGTGGAAGCTGACCTAGAAAGTTAAGTGATTGTCCTCAACACAGAATAACTAGTTAATTTTATTTCATCTTTTTTTTTAACTCATAGACTATTTACTTGAAAACATTAGTGAAAAATACAAAGAGGCCTTGGATTAATTTTCTTTTATCTAGTGACTTTGGGTATCTTTTCATACCTAATTTGGTGATGTTATTTATTCGATAAGTTTAACAAGTATTTTCTTCAGCTCCTGTTGTGTATCAGATGTTAGTTTTAGGTACTGAGTAGAATTTTATTTTATTTATTTATTTATTTTTTTTGTAATCAAAATATCTCCTACTTAAGGGTGGCTTGGATTTTCCTGCTTTTCTTTTGATTCTGAAGTATTTATATGTTTTACGTTATATCCTCCTCTCTCAAAGTATGTTACTTTTTTTCCTCTCTTTAAGGTAATACTGCTTTGCATGATTGTGCAGAATCTGGAAGTTTGGACATCATGAAGATGCTTCTTATGTATTGTGCCAAGATGGAAAAAGATGGTTATGGAATGACTCCTCTTCTCTCAGCAAGTGTGACCGGTCACACAAACATTGTGGATTTTCTGACACACCATGCACAGACCAGCAAGACAGAACGTATCAATGCTCTTGAGCTTCTTGGAGCTACATTTGTAGACAAAAAAAGAGATCTACTGGGGGCCTTGAAATACTGGAAAAAGGCAATGAACATGAGGTACAGTGACAGGACTAATATTATTAGTAAACCAGTACCGCAGACACTAATAATGGCTTATGATTATGCCAAGGAGGTAAATAGTGCAGAAGAGCTAGAAGGTCTAATTGCTGATCCTGATGAGATGAGAATGCAGGCACTATTAATTAGAGAACGTATTCTTGGTCCTTCTCATCCTGATACCTCTTACTATATTAGATATAGAGGCGCTGTCTATGCAGACTCTGGAAATTTCAAACGATGCATCAACCTATGGAAGTATGCTTTGGATATGCAACAGAACAATTTGGACCCCTTAAGCCCCATGACTGCCAGCAGCTTATTGTCTTTTGCAGAACTGTTCTCCTTTATGCTACAGGATAGGGCTAAAGGCCTGCTGGGTACTACTGTTACATTTGATGATCTCATGGGCATACTGTGCAAAAGTGTCCTTGAAATAGAGCGAGCTATTAAACAAACTCAATGTCCAGCTGACCCATTACAATTAAATAAGGCTCTTTCCATCATTTTGCACTTAATTTGCTTGTTAGAGAAAGTTCCTTGTACTCTAGAACAGGACCATTTCAAAAAGCAGACTATCTACAGGTTTCTTAAGCTGCATCCAAGGGGAAAGAATAACTTCAGCCCTCTTCATCTGGCTGTGGACAAGAATACTACATGTGTAGGGCGGTACCCTGTTTGTAAATTTCCATCTCTGCAAGTTACTGCGATACTGATAGAATGTGGTGCTGATGTGAATGTCAGAGACTCCGATGACAACAGCCCCCTACATATCGCTGCTTTGAACAACCATCCAGACATCATGAATCTCCTTATTAAATCAGGTGCACATTTTGATGCCACAAACTTGCACAAACAAACTGCCAGTGACTTGCTGGACGAGAAGGAAATAGCTAAAAATTTGATCCAGCCCATAAATCATACCACATTGCAGTGTCTAGCTGCTCGTGTCATCGTGAATCATAGAATATATTATAAAGGGCATATCCCAGAGAAGCTAGAGACCTTTGTTTCACTTCATAGATGATAATTTGACTGTATTGTAAGCACTGTTAAAGCACGAATTGGTAACAGTTGTTTCATAAATGAGCACTGTTGTGATAACACCAGCATTCATTTAGCTTGATATCATTGTGCTCTCATTGGCTAAAGCATTGTAAACATCCAATTTATAGGATTGGTTTCCCAGTATTTAATATGAATATACCATATAATATATTATTTGTGAATTACTGAAAAATTGTAGTATCATATTCAAATTTCTAAAATTGTCCACCAAAGGCTTATTTGTTCTGGTTTTGTTTGCTGTTGGGTGTTTGGGACAGAGTTAACTGTTTTTCAGTGGTGTCTTTATACTTTACTGGTTTGCAAATTTTATACAATTGAAGGTCTCTCTCTCCTGCTTCTTTCTTCTCTCCTCCAAGCTTCTCCCTTGTTTCCACTTGATTTTTTCTTAACCATTTCTAGTACAATTTTTTCTCCTTATGGACCCACACTAGGTAGTACACAGTACAAACCTTATGGACTTGTTACCATTTGCAGTTACCATAAGTGCTTTATCTTCTCTATGCACCGGCTTAAACTTGACTGTTGTATGTTAGCATATTTTCTATGCAGCAGTTGGTCAAATTCAACTCAAAACACCGTTTTCTTAAGTTTGTTGCAAAGTTCATTTTATGAAAAAGTACTCTTGTAGCATGACAATTTTTAGAGCTGCAAGTTTACTGAGTTCAAGCTTTTTTGTTTGTTTTTTTTTCCTTACCTCTGAGGTTTCTTTTTCTAATCCACAGAAATTTTTGTGTGCTAAATTTGGGAAACAAATCTATTCTAGTTCATTAACCCAGTTGAAATTTAGGTCTGTCATCTTAATGTATCATGCAGTAAAAGGAAGACTCTAAAGTGACCCACCTTTCATGCTGCTCCAGCATTGTCCTGCTTGTGCTGATGGTGTGATTAGGTGTAGAAAATTTGCTTAAATTTAACCTCAAAGTTTATCACACAGCTTAACAAGTCACATTGAGATATTCAGTCATCAAACTGCAAATCACGTTTAGTTACAAAAAAGAGCTAAAGCATGTCGGTGGCATGATGCTTGCCAAGCCAGATCTAGGCATCTAGGACAATTAAGGTATTTTATGCAATTTACTGCTGTAATATCAAAGGTCAGTAACAGTGTTCTTTCTTTCTTCACGCTTATGTATACCTTTAAAGATAACTTGCATGAATTACTTTGGTCTTAGTTATTTGTTACCCCAGTTAAACACAAAAGGTTGCAGTGCTTCCTGTTCCCTTACCTGAAAGTTAGCCCTTCCTCCTTCCCTCTTTTCCTCCCTTCCTTCCTTCCTCTCTCCCTCCCTCTCTTTTTTCCTCCCTGCCTCCTTTTTTTTCTTTCACAGATTTGCTAATGCCACAGAAAGGGCTCTTTTAAGAAAAGCTAAGTGAAAAGTACTAAAAAAGATTCAGGTAATTATCATTCAGCACTTTATTGTTATTCAGAATAAAATTTATGGTGGCATATTTGCCCTGCAAATGTCTTAATGAAATTGTTCTGAATAAAATGCTCCTTATTGATTTGAGAAAAATTCAGTTTACCTGTGAGTTTAAATGAGCTGGATCACTCCCTTGGATTTTGGGGTTGACATTTTATTCTGAGTGTTGATGTAATGCTATTTAAGGAGTCATCATGCACACAGTCACATTAGATTCATCTTCATCTTTATTCAGAAAAATCTTGGAATGAAGAGTAGTAAATAAAAGAACAATAGACTTTTTGGTTAAATAATTGAGGTTTGATTTTTAAAATGGCATCCTTACTCATTTACAAGGTTGTAAATTTAATTTCACCATTGGAAAATCGGATTTGACATCAGTAGGCACTCTCCACTTTTTGATGAAAAGGGTTTTTTTACTAATCTGGGCAAATTTGATGAAATATTTCAACTGGCACATATATTAAGAATAACTTATGATTTAGATATTCTAGAAATATCAGGCATTAATATTTTTAAATCATCTGCTTCTAACCTTGTGATATAAGATATATGCATGAACTACTTTTCTTAAAAAAGGAAAACTTCACCAGTATAGTGAATCTACATTAACTGATCTCAGTTTGAAGGTAAAAGATGACAATTGGATTTTTAAGTGATTTAGTATTTTTCCCTCGTTTTGGTTGGGGGAAAGGGGAGTGGGTTTTACACATTTTTAGAGCAAGGCACATCTAACATTGTTTTACAGGTGAACTTGAATTGTGCAACTCCAGTACAAAATAAGGATTTCTTAAAATAGCATTTTTCCACCACTAAAAATAGGTAACTTACAATAGAGCTCAGTCTTGATAACTGTGATGTCTTATTTCAATTAGGGTACAATTCTTCCTCCTTTGTCCTCTCTGCAAATGACATTGGGAACTCTTGAAAAAACAGTTCAATAGATCATAATTGTCCGTGGTTTTATTTTAGAGGATGTTGGTTCATAAAGGTGACCTCAGATACTGTTAAGGCCATTAGAAAGTATTTTCAAAATTGTAAGACTGAATAAAATAAAATTCTTAAATTTGTGGGTTTTTTTTTTAAACCACGGATAATTATTTAATAAGCTAACTGTACTCATTTGAGCCAAACTATACCCTGTAGCATGGTGGTGTTGCCTGGAGTTAATGTTTAAGTTTGATTACCTGTCTACAAAAATATCCTGTTGGGGCTCTGAATTTTACATATTCTACTGTTCTGATAATTTCTGTAAAAGGTCATTTCACTCAGAAAGCAGTCTACTTTTCAAAGACAAATGGATTGAAGATTTTAAAATAATTTTTCTTATCCTTAAATCTGATAAGACTAAGCTCAAATCAGCAAAGATAATTGGGTGCCTTTATGATTCTGAAGTTAGGTGATTGCTCAATGTAAAGTGACTACCTTAATTTGTAATATTTTAGAAACCTCCTTTCATCTACTGTGACTTGAGAAAATCGTGAACATCATATTTGGAAAAGTAGCTCTTTAAAGTCATATTGCCCAGCAAAAACCCTAGACTGAATTTACAGGTATAATAATCCTTGTAATTAATTTTCTCAGAATTACAGGAGCTGAGTGAGATAACACTCCATATACTGTAGCAGCAGCACTATTGTTTGGAACTATCATAATTTTTTAAATTAGATACTAAGGAACTAAATTGGTCATCGTCCTTTTCTATTTTTCTTTTTTTCACCCTCATGTATCACTAAACTAGTTTCTCTCCCTTTTGTCAGTTCCCATTGTGTATTTTTCAGAAGAAGTACTGTATTCAGATGCCAGCCAATAAATTGTCACACAATGGAAAATGATATGCCACAACATTCATTGTAAGGTCTAATAAAATTAAATTTGCACCAAATTTAAGTGTATTCTTATTAACTTTTAATGCTTGATGGGTGTTTTCTTGAAGCATATGATAGTAGACTCCTGGATTCTTTTTTCTTCTTTTTAATCCTGGACTCCTTTTTCAAGGAATGCTTATTTAATAATTTATGATCAGTTAGAATTTAAGTGGCAGCCTGTATTATTAATATGTCTATATAAAAATGATAGTTAATATAAAGTTTGTTCCAGTTTTTTCCAGGAAAGACCGTAAAGATAACAGGAAGTCTTGTTATGAAATGTGTAGGAGGAGGACTTCTTTTAGCTGCTTTTTTAAAAAAATAGTTTTGTTACCAAGTATCAAAAGTATATATAGTAACATTTTACAATGAAGGCAAATTTATATGCTTATCACTTAAATCATAAAATATAAGGAGTCTTTGTCTTTTTCTTGTCTGAAGTTACCCAGTATAAAAAGTTTTAATTGATCCAGAACCTGTGTTGGCCATTATTTCCAAACTTCAAACATGATTTGAAATCCAATGTTACAGGTTTTTCCATTTTGAACCATTAATATACCTCGTTCATGGATCTGCTGTGTCATCTTTTTGACAGAGCCCTTTTTAAACATTCAATGTTATATTTTTAAAGATCTGAATAAGAAAAAGTCTAAGTTTGATCTCTAGATACTCTCATTTCTCCAAAGTATTGTACTGTATGTCATCTTTTCATCTCTATACTATTGAATAGAGTGGTCAAGAACTTTGTAGCTTGAGGAGTTAAGTGAAATGATTGGTTCCTGGGTACCATGTTAACTTACACATTTATTTTAAAGACCATTAGATAGGATTTTCTCAAACTACAGCTTTATATAATTATGCCAGCTTAGTTGATTATTCTAATAGACTTCATTAATGTTTAATTCTAAACGTTAAATAACAATGTTCTCTGTCTTTAACAAATTGAGAACTTAAGCTTAAAAAAGAAATATAATTGCTGGGGCTGTAGTTCAGTGATTAAGGGCTCCTAGGATGCTCAAGGCCTACTTCAAACCCAATACTGGGAGTGGGTGGGACAGCAAAAAGAAGCTTAATTAAGACACATTCCCATTAAAGAGGAATTTGATGCCAGGTGCAGTGGTGCACACTTGTAATCCCAGCAGCTCAGGAGGCAGAGGCAGGGGGATTACAAGTTCAAGGCCATCCTCAGCAATTTAACAAGGCCCCTGAGTAACTTAGGGAGACACTGTCTTAAAATATAAAAAAGGGCTGGGGATCTGTCTCTGGTTAAGCACCTGTGGGTTCAATCCCTGGTACCAAAATAAAAAAGGATTTGATGAGTATGATGAGTAGTAGTTTCTCTAGTGCAATTAGGGTATTTGTTAGTGTATTTTTAATATAAGATCAGAAGCAGAGTGGATTAAAGTATTTGACATTATTACTGCCAAAACTAAAAATGGAAAGATGAGTCAGTCTATTAATCTTTGCTGAAGTTCTTGATTTGTTGAGCTAATATATTATTTTGCTTTTTTCTTCTCTGAAGACCAAACAATTTTCTTAATGCAGGTTTCTTCCATTGTTCACTTAATTATAATTGATTCTAGAATTGGTGTTTATTTTTAAATCCTTCATCTTTATAATTATCCTATAGACTAGATTATAAAGACTGTAGATTATACATACCTGTTCTAAAACATCCTGATTCATTTTTAAGCAAAATATATTTAATATGTTTATCACAAGGGCTTAGCATGGAGACCATTAAAAAACAAAAGCAAAACAAAATAAGCTTGGCATAGTGGCTCAGGTCTATAATCCCAGCTACTCAGAAGGTTGAGGCAGATGGATCTCAAGTTCAGGGCCAGCCTAAACTTAATGAGACCCTGATCTCAAAGTAAAGTTTAGAAAAAGAAAAGAAAAAAGAACACTTCAGCTTTAGCTTAAGAAATCAAAGAAAACCATCTAAGAAAAAAAAAAACCAATTCAACACCAGGAGAAAAGTTGGATAAATTGTGTCAGGAAACCTTTGAACAGTTTTTTTCTTTTTCTTTTTTACAAGTATTTGAAGGCTCTGGGGTATGTCTAGAGTTTAACAGCATTTGTGTGCAAAGTGCTTACTATGTTGGGTTCCAGCAGGCTCTGCATGGATAGTGGGACGGTGCTGATGTCGTATGGGGCAGACCACTTTGTCCTGTAGTATGTCCATGCAGACGATACTAGTGAACACGTCGCAATGGTAGCAGGGCATGAGGAACTGGCCATGGGTGTAATTGCAGTCGTAGCCACTGGCACACTGCAGGGAGGACTTTGACCTCAGGTCTTCATATACTCTTGGATGGTCCCTACCTGTTTGAACCATCTGACTCAAGAAGGCAGAAATTCCTTTGTCACCAGACATCATGAGCATCATCAGTTCCATTTGTCATCTCTTGTCCCTAGAGTCCTGGGCAGCACCCCACAGGGCCTGCTCCTTCAGTGCAGTAGTGGAGATGCCAGGTGGAGGCCTCTGGAAGGCATCCTTGCCTCGGTTCTTCAATAAAAGTGACACCAGTTCAGTATTCATTCATTCAGGAAACCTGAATATCTGCAACTCCAGGCACTGTGCCTCAGGATGGTTATTGTGTCCTCCACTACAGAAGACTGGAAAATGAGAAAAGCAGAAAGAAAACCACCTATCTCACTTCCCAGTTATGCACAGTTAAGTTTTAGGTATGTGTTACCTCCACCACCCCGCGACACCATTTTGTATCTTCAATTCTTTCAAGACAAGCAGAAAATCTTAAAGTAGCAAGTGGTAGCTAAAATTTGGTAAATTCTGAAAAGAGTTAAGAAAGAATTTGATCAGCTTATGTTGAAGGAAATTCAAGGTATTCACCATGCCATTTCAGGGAAATCTTTCTCATACAGTCAGTAAGCCCACATTTTTTGCTTGTAGGCAATAATTCCTTTCTATTTATCTTTGCAGTAGCCAATATTAAGACATCGTCTATTCACCTACGTGCAATTTTTTTTTTTAAAGAGAGAGGAACCAGTGAGAGAGAGAACGAGAGAATCGGTTTTAGTTTTTCACGTGGCTTTTGTTGCTTCAACACATCATTGTGTTACATGGTGCTGGGGTTTGAACTTGTGTACTGGCACATGCCAGGCAAGCGCCGATCCACCACTCCAGCCCCCTAAGTGTAAATTTTTAAGAAATTAAGAAACAGCTTTTAGTTATAGACAGCTTATAATAAAATACATTTAAACTTTTCTCATTGTCATCTTTAATAAGCTGGTATTTTGTAGGATTTAGTTCCCTGCCATCATTGAACAAATTTTAGTATGTTTGGTTTAAGAAATGTTTTATTTTACAGAAAAATATACAAATTAGACATACAGAATATTTTGATTTATTTGAACACTGAAACTTTGTTAAAATTTGGAATAATTTTAGATTTATAGAAAAGCTTCAAAGTTAATACAAAGTTACTATGTACCCTGCTTTCAGCTTCCCCTAATGCTAACATCTTATATAAACACACATTTGTCAAGACTATGATATTAACATTAGGACAATGGTATTAACTACAGAATATTGGAATTTCTTCAGTTTTTCCACTAACGTCCATATTCTGTTCCTAGATTCAACCCAACACACTGCACTTCATTTGGTCATCATCTGTCCTTAATGTAACAGTTTCTCAATCTTTCCTTGTTTCTCTAGACTTTGAAATTTTTAATTACTGCTTTAAAATATTTGGTAGAACATCTCTCAATTCAGGTTAATCTGATATTTTCTCATAATTATACTGTGATTATGATTTTCTGAGGAAAAAATACCAAAGAGGTATGGTACCCTTCTGATTATAATATCATTGTGTACTGTACATGAGACCGAGGTGGCTTAATTATGTTAACCTCAATCACTTCGTTAAAATGGTGTCTCCCAGATTTCTCCATTTTAAAGCTGTTATTTTCCCTTTCCATATTCTGTTCTGTGGAAGCAAGTCACTAATTCCAAACAACACTCAAGAAGAATTAAGCTCCGCCAGAGAGGGACTTATCTACACATATTATTTGGAATTCTAATGTAAAGGAGGTTTGCCTCCCTCGTTTATTCAATCATTTTTCTGTATGAATTAATGGATATCTTTTTTTGTTGTTGTTACAACAATTTAATTATTTGAATTGTTGCTCAGATTGTACCAGGCTTAGCCATTAGGGGCTTTTTTTTCCCCCCTTTTTCTTTAGCTTTGCTATCTGGAGCCACAAGATGCTCCAAGCTGGGAGTGTAGCCCAGTGGCAGATTGCAAGAGTGTGGCCTTGGTTTCAAATCCAGCACCACCCCCTCCATCCCACACACAAAAAATTACTCCAGACTCATCTTGTATTTTCTTCTCCCCAACCTTAGAATCAGTCATTTCTCTAAAGATCCCTGGTCCTTTCATTGGAGAACAGTATTTAGTATTCAGGGTTTGGTTGCTAGATGTGCTTGTTATTGGCATGCTTCTAGACCTCAGTGAACAGAGCTTGGAAATATGTGAATGTGTACTAACAAATATATACACATCTGTAGTGACTTCTGTATAGATCTGTACATATCTGAAATAAATGTGGGTTCATACTGATATCTCTTACTCCTAATCCAGTACTTTAGGATTCACTCTAGGCTTCTCCCTTTGCTTCTTTGTAACTTCTTTTTCTTCCTGTTATCTACAGTAGAGTTACTTATTTTTTTTCCAGCCCTGGTACATATATAAAGTAACTTGGAAATTGCTAATCTAGCACCCCTGTATGAGATTTGCTTATTAAAAAGTAAAGTGTATATAGTATATAGTTTCTTTGTCTTCAACCTAACATTACTCAGTCAAAACACTATTACAGAGTTACTTAGGGCAGCACCAACAAAACCGTTTCCCCAATGAATCTTTTATTTTTTCAAATATGTAGCTTTTTTTTTTTTAAGAGAGAGAGAGGGATAGGGTGAGAAAGAGGCAATCAATTATTTTTTTTCCTCTGGGTTCAGTGTCTCCAAAACTCAGTGTATGTGAGGCTGAGGCTCGAACCCAGGTCCTTGTGCATGTCAGGCAAGCACTCCAGCCGCTGACCCACCACTCCAGCCCACCCAACAGATCTTTTCTAAAGACTTTTAAAAAGGTATCAAAATGAATGAGCCCTGGGTGATGTAAAATTCTGATTACCAGCTCTTACAGATTAAAGATAGTTCAAGTAGAAATTTGTTGCCCCTTAGAACTGTTCTCTTCTTTCTGTCTTGACTGGATGTTCAATAAATCTAACTAGTGTTTTCATTGCTTTTGCTGATTTTCTAGCTTTTTTAAAATCTCTAAGTGATCACTGAAACAAAAATTTTCAATTGATTTTTTTTGCCATTTTGAATAAAGCTTTAAAAATAAAGTGATATTTAAGCATTATCAGGAGTAAGAGGATATGAGAAGAGTCTTAATTATCTTTTTAAGTGTGTTTATTAAAAAGAAATTGATCCTTGTGTTTAAATAATGAAGCACCCTAATTTATGCCGAAAGTCAAAGTAAAGAGGCCATCAGAATACCTCGTAGTGCTCTGTATTGAATTTATTGGCTTTTGTTAGGCCCTAACTATATATATATATATATTTGTATATATATATATATATATATTTTTTTTTTTAATAACGAGAGAAGGACAGTGAGAGAGAGAGACAGAGAGAATCAATTTTTTTTTTATTGAGTTTTTCATACAGCTTTCGTTGCTTTGACACTTAGTTGTGTATGTGGGTTGCTGGGGTTTTGAACCCATGTACTTGCGCATGCCGGGCAAGCGCCATAAACACTGAGCTACCACTCCAGCCCTCCTACCTATATTTTTTACATATAACTTGACAGGAAACGCTGTTGTGGGGTAAGACTCCTCTAGTCTGCAAATGTAAAGATGGGAGAGTCTTCATGACCTAAGAGAAATGTTTTGGGGGAATTTATCCTGTAAAGTCACACTTTGAAGAGTTTATCATTAAGTATTATCCAGTGAGTCAGAGATGCAAAGATGAATAATACAATCCTGCATTTCATTTCAAGAGTGAGCGGTATTTGGGGGGAGGCAAACAAAGCTGATTTCAGCTATATTCTGAAGGGCAGAGACTTTTTCTGAGTTTTAGGTTTAATAAGGATTGAGATAGGTCTTGAATGACATTTCCTTTCACTGTCCACTTTAAAAAACAAAAAACCACCACTACGGTTCACACTGGTAGAGCTGACCATGGCTACTTCATCTCTATCAAAACGAGAGAAGTGCACAGTCTGTTGACTGAGTTTTCTTCATTTTTTGACATCACTATTGTGCTCAAAATTTTTATTTCAAATTTTATTTTTCAAAATGTATTTTTTTACATAGATAAAATTGTAAGAGCTATTCTTTGCTTTGCGTGTTTGACTTTCTTTTTTCTTTCTTTCTTTCTTTTTTTTTTATTCTGAACTCATTAAAACTGACCCATGCTGTGCATTCAGGAATTGTGCCCACCATCTCACCACGACTGAAAATCAGTCACAGTCTACCAGGATTGGGAACAAGATCTATTCTTTGTAGTCAGGAATTTCAAAGAATTTATTATTATTATTAAGACATGGACTTGGCCAAAGAATAAAGATGAGAAGGGAATGAAAAATAAATCTTACAGTTTTAATCTTTTGCTAATCTTTTAAGCCATTTAGAAGTACTATTTAAAAGAAAATCTTGAACCTGATCTAGAAAAATTAACTCCCTTGCTACTTACTACGTGGAAAGGAGAAATTTGACTTGAAATGGATTTTTTTTTCTTTTTTATTCTCTAACCTTTGTAGTCTAATCTTCCCATGGTTACAGTTGAAAATGATTTGAGCACATTAGATGAGATTGTGTTTCGGCCTTGCTAAGGCACTGAGGAAGGTATTGAACAGAATGAGTCCCAAGCCTGTGACTATTTTTTTTTAATAGTCTACTTTTATTTATTTCATATTTTTTATTCAGAAATGTATTTGTAGAACAAACAAGCTTCTAATGAAATAGTATAATATATATATATATATATATATATATATATATATATATATATATATATATATAAATT
>PVKS010002935.1:0-72283 GCA_004027875.1 Aplodontia rufa | reverse complement strand
CTCAGCATAATTTCTTCCATAGCCATCCATTTACCTTCGAAGGCTGCAATATCATTGTTTCTAATTGCTGAGTAGAGCTCCATGGTATATATGTACCACAGTTTTTGGATCCATTCATCCAGTGTGGGACATCTGGGTTGTTTCCATAATTTAGCTATTGTAAATTGAGCTGCTATGAACATCGATTTCGCTATGTCGCTGTAATGTGCTGATTCTAAATCCCCTGGAAAAATACCCAGAAGAGGGCCTGTGACTATTTATGATGTTTTTATTTTGCTTCACTTTTAATCTAGGCTGACTTTAAAATTAATTGTATTTTAACTTGTTTACATTTAAAGTTATTTATTTTGATTTATTCTTTTTAGCTACGTACAACAGGATGGATACACCCTGACATAATCACAAAAGTGCGGAGCACAACCTGCTCCAATGTAGTCCCCAGCACTGCTTCTCCGCCTCTGTCACCCTCCTCTTCTCCCCTTTCTCTGCTCCACCTACCCTTCTCCAATCCATTTACAGTTTACTTTCTCATTCTTTTAAATTAGTGTCCTGTAGATACACCTGATGCCAGGACCCACACTGCCATATCCATGCATTCACATTCGAAAGTTTGGTCAAATTCATTCCACTGCTCTTCTCTTATCCCATCCCTTCTTCCTCCTCCTCAATTCCCTTTGCCTACTCTACTGATCTTTCCTCTGTTTTGATGAATTTCCCTCTCCCTTCACCCCCCTTTCTCTTTCTTTCTGTTTTTTTTTTTCTTTTTATTCCTTAACCTTCAACTCTGTTTTTTGGATTAGCTTCTGCATATCAGTATCAGAGAAAACACATTGGATCTTTGACTTTTGGGGACTCACTTATTTCACTTAGCATGATAGCCTCCAGTTCCATCTATTTACCAGCAAATACCATAAAGTCATTCTTCCTTATGGCTGAGTAATACTCCATTGTGTGTATCCCACATTTTCTTTATCCATTCATCTGTGGAAGGCCACCAACGCTCTACAGCTTAGCTATTGTGAATTGTGCTGCTGTGAACGTTGTTGTGGCTGCGTCACTGTAACATGCTGATTTTAAATCCTTAGGATATATACCAAGGAGTGGGATAGCTGGGTCAAATAGTGGTTCCATTCCTAGTTTGTTGAGGAATCTCCATACTACTTTCCAGAGTGGTTGTACCCATTTGCAACCCAACAAATTCTCAACAAATAACTCAACATTGTATGAATGCTCCCTTTTCCCCACATCCTTGCCAACATTTATTGCTATGTGTATTCTTGATAATTGCCATTCTGGCTGGAGTGAGATGAAATCTCAGCATAGTTTTAATTTGCATTTCCCTAATTGCTAGAGATATTGAATATTTTTTTCATATATTTGTTGTCATTCGTATTTCTTATTTTGAGAAGTGTCTATTTAGTTCTTTTGCCCATTTATTGATTGAGGATTTTTTAATTTTAGGCGTTAAGTTTTTTTGAGTACATTCTAGATATTAATATCCTATCTGAGGAGCAGGTGGCAAAGATTGTCTCCCATTCTGTAGGCTCTTTCTTCATGCTCTTGTTTCCTTTTCTTTGCAGAAGCTTTTTAATTCAATGCCATCTCATTTATTGATTTTTTAATTTCATTTCTTGCACTTTAGGTGTTTCGTTAAGGAAATCAGTTTCTGTGTCAACATGTTGGAGAGTTGGGCCTCCATTTTCTCCTATTATTCCCAGGTCTTGGATCCACTTTAGTTGCCTTTTGTTCAGGGTGAGTGAGAGGAGTTAAATTTCTTTCTTCTGATAGTAACTTCTAATTTATTTGAACTTCTACCATCTTATTTTACTGTGCTTTTATTTAGCTCTTATTTCTTCTTTCTTGCCTTCAAGGAGATTATTTTCTCTATTTCTTTTTCATCACCATTTGTTTACAATTTGCACATTCTACCTTTCTAGAAAGACTGTTTTAGTGGTTACCTTTATGTTTTTAACATGAGACCTGGGTTGCATTGTGGTCTCCAAAGGGTATGTCCACCTAGAACTTCAGAATCTGACTTCATCTGGAGTAAGGGTCTTTGCAGATGAGGTCATCTTGTGTTGAGTGGGCCCTAAATCCAATGTTAAGTGTTCCTATAAGAAACAAAAGAAGGCACAGAAAAGGGCAAGGCCACATGAACACGTTGATATAACTACAAGTTAAGGAATGCCGAGGGTTGCTGGCAGTCACCAGAAGCTGGGAGAAAGGAACAGAACAGCTGCTCCTTTAGTGCTTCCAGCAGGAACAGCCCTGCCTACATCCTAATTTCAGACTCTCCAATTGTAAGAAAATAAATTTCTGTTGTTTTAAGCCACCAAATCTGTGGTAATTTGTTACGGGAGGCTCAGGAGACATATAATGTAACATACAATGGATTTATTATTCTTCTAAATGAATGATTCCATAAATTAATGTTTCAGATCTTAATTTTTCATTTAAAATTTTTAAATTTAAAACGTTTTATTATGTACAATTATAATGTCCCAATAAAAATGTGAAAAATACTTTACACAATTTCTGAGATTCTGAGACCAAGAGATATGAGAACCTCTGGTTCAGAGAAACTCACGCACAGGTATATTAGCATACATACACAAGAATACTTAAGGCCAAAGCCGTGTAACAGTCAAGTTTGGGAATTTTATAGTCATATCATGAACAGATTGTATCTACACTGGACAACACAGGGAATTGTGCAAACGTGCAAAAGACACTAGACAAAAAAGAATTAATACAGAATATGAAGGTGGACAATAAACTAAATAACCCTGTTTGACCTAATATATGTTGCTAAGTCTACAAAAGGGGACCAACCCCAGCAACACCTTGATTTTGGACTTCTGACTCCAATAATGATGAAAGAATACATTTTTGTTGTTTTAGGACGTTGAGTTTGAGGGATTTTTTAATGGCAGTCCTAGGAAGGTAACACAACATGCATACTGGCTTAGCAGCTATATGAAGTATATGAGAATGTTTTGACTCTTACCACATCGGCCTCATAGGTTGTCATAAGTCTGTTTGTTTAACCCTCCTCCCACCCAAATGGATCATTTTGTCACTGTTGTAGTTCACGCTCATGTATACTTACCAGTTTTGTTGGTAGCATCTCATGCATTCCTTTTGCAACGTGTCCTCTCTGCACTACTTCCTTTAATATTCTTTCGAGGGCAGGGGGTGAGGGTACCGTGTATTAAACTGCCTCACTCTGACAGCTTCTCCGCAGCATTCTGTACATACTAATCCATTCTCTTTGGCAGGACTCTTGTTGACTTCTGTCATTCTTTGTTCCATTATTTTTTCTTTCTCATTTCTTTTAGATTTTCTTTGTCTTTGGTATTTTGCAGTTGCATGATGTGACTAGGTTTAGATTTATTTATCCTGCTTATAAACTCAGGATGCTTCTTCACTCTGTAGATTAATGTCTGTCTTTAGGCCTGGAAAATTATCACCTGTTGTTATCTTTGTCTGCTGACGCTTCCTCATTCTTTTTATTTTTTCCTGCTGAAATCCCCAATATTATTATTATACATTATTGTTAGATTTTTCCAATTTCTGTCTTTCCAATGCTGTCTCTTAACTTTTCTCATATCTCCCACCATTCGGTATTAGACTCTGGGATTTTCTCAAATTTTTCTTCAATCCACAAATTCTGTTATCTCCTATCTGGTATACCATCTAACACATCTATTAAGTTTCTAAATTTCAGTGCTTTTATTTATTTTTTTTTAGTTCTACTTTTTTTCGGTTCCTACAGATCTCATCATTTTAAACATCCCCACTTCACCATTTCCTTTAGTTGTCCTCTCTCAAGGTTTAGGATGTTGGCCCTCCTGTTAGCAATACTGCTCTTTTCAGGATGGATCTTTTCCTAATGTCAAGTGTCACTGTGCTCTTAGCTGTGTTTAGCAGTTGATATTTCTCAGGCGAAAACCCTGTAAGTGCAGGGTTTGGGGAGTATCCCTACAGAGAGATCAGGCTTCAGGAGTTCCAGAATTGATTTTTTACATTAAATTTCTAGCTTCGGGGGCTGGAATGGTGGCTTAGGGGTTACAGCACCTGCCTGGTGTGCATGAGGATGAGGGTTCAAACCCCAGCACCACATACACAACGAAGTGTTGGAGCAATGAAAGCCACATGAAAAACTGAATGAAATTGATTCTCTCTCTCTCACTGTCCATCTTTAAAAAAATAAAAATAAAAATAAATAAATTTCCAGCATGCGTGATCTATAAGAAGAGGGTGGAGTTAATTTAAGTGCAGGCTTAAAGTTCCAGTTTCTCATGGGACCATTTTGGTTTTTTTTAACCCAACCCGGAGTAATGGACAGACAATGAAAGTTCCCTGCTGCTCCTCTGAACTAGAAGGCTAAAGTTTTCTTGGCTCCTTTAATCAACAAAGTCTTTCCAAAGTTCCTGACATTTTATTTGGTTTTCAGTTTCAGCTACCAGTCTAATGGACTCATGGAGATGCCTCCTGCAGGTGCCAGACCCTCAATCTCTAGTCTGTCTTAGTTCTGGTTTTGAGCTTCCCTTTTAATTTTTTAAACTTAATGATTTTTCTTTCAAGTTCAGCTGTATAATTTTTGTTTTGTTTTGGCTCTGCTTGGTGGTGCATGCCTGTAATCGTAGATACTCTGGAAGCTGAGGCAGGAGGATTGCAAGGTTGAGGCCAGCCTTGGCGAGTTCAAGGTCAGCCTTGGATATGTGCTGAGACCCTGTCTCAAATTAAAAAAAATATTTTCGGAAGTTAGGGATGTAGCTCAGTGGTAAAGCACCCCTGAGTTTAATCCTCAATACCACAAAAACAAATTTAAAAAAACTATCTGGCATTTCTATGTGTTTGAAATGGGAGAGTAATTTATACGAAGCCAGTTCACCAATTTAATTTTTAACTGTGCTGGGTTAGCAGTGTAAATTTGGTGTTTTATAAATTAGAGCTACTTCAAGGTTATTCTTACCTTGATAATCTTCCTAGAATCCAGTTATACTTTGTTAACAAATCAGGAAAATATAGAATTATAGTTGTGCTAAGAATCACACAGGACCATGGATATACCCATCAATTCAGTTCTGAAAGTGAGCGTTGTCTTTTCTCTACCACAATAGAAAACCAAGTTGCTTGGAGCAACCTGTAATGAGGCCAAGATACGGAGCTGAGAAGCTTTCGAGTCACTGATTTTGTTGTCACAGACAATAGGGCCAACTCAAACATTTCTGAGAGGTCCAGGGTGAAAGGACAGAGGGAGCTTGCATAATGCACTTCCTCTCATTTACTAGGAAAAATCACGGGTTATTTTCATGTACAAAGTACAACTTTTATTATTATTATTCACTCATGTGGAGCATTTAATGTTTAATAACCCTTTAAGACAGCACTGTATGCCTCTAGCAATGGACTCCATCTCAAGGTATTTAAAAGAAGCACTCCTTTCATCATAAGCACTCTGTTTAATATATATTATACATTGACTTTTAAGACACTCCACTTAATATATGCACATATATATGTATCCACACAAATACCTTTCTATATACAGAAAGAGAGATCCCTCCCAAGACACTATCTAGCCATGTGACAATGCATGTTGTTGGACTGAGACAATAGCATAAAGAGTGGCTTCTTGTTATGGCAAGACTGTTTTTAGTCATAGAAAATGCAAGCCATTCAAATGTCAGATGTCATAGAAAAAATTAGATCCATCAGATGGGGACACACTTTAAACAACGGTGACCACTTTTGTTTTGCTTGCTTAAGTTACCTAGTAACCCGTAGAGCACAACAGAATTGGAGACAGAGAAATAGTTGGGCTCTGGTGGTAAGAAACTGATCTGTTCTGAAAATAACTCACAGCTCCTTGGCTCCTTTTCACTACACTGTATTCATTTAACACACCTTTACAACAAGCAACTAGATTGTTAAAGGACTAATCATTCATTTTCGATGTGTTCAAGTTTCCTTGGGGACCTACTGAACACCACATTCTTTTCTTTTTTTAAGAGAGAGAGAGGGACAGCGAAAGAGAGAATCAATTTTTATGTAGTTTTTCATGTGGCTTTCGTTGCTCAGACACCTAATTGTGTATGTGGTGCTGGGGTCTGAACTCAGGTCCTTGTGTGTGCCAGGCTGGCGCTGTAAACACTGAGTCAGTGCTCTAGCCAGAACACCGCCTTTTTTGAAACATAAATTTACACATGATTTTGTTTATTCACTCAGATCCAACAAACTAAGTCAAAAGCAGTAATGAGCAGAACACAAAGAAAAATTTTTAAAGGGAATAAATAATCAGAAAGTAAAAGTTAATATAGGCTTAGCACACAGTTTCTATTTACTAGCTGTGTGACCTTGAGCTAATTAATTAACTTGTCTAAGCATCAGTTTCATGGTTGATGAGAATTAACATTTATCTTGCAAGGCTTTTATGAGCAGTAAATAGGGATTTTAAACTAAGTAGAGCACCTGGTACATTATAATGTCTTAATAAATGAGTAGCTTTTATTATTTGGTGGAACAGTAGATCATTAAAATATTTTAAGTACTAGGCTTATTTGGATTTTGAACTTGAAATGAACTTTACATCTATAATGAGCTTATTTTATACTTGATCAAAAATGTAAGATATTTAGTTTCTGAAATCTAGAATATAAAACTGAAGAGTGCTTCTGGTACTCAAAACAAGTAAGTTGGAATACTCCCTTAAAAGATGAATTTTGCTATTATAAAAGAAAGATGAATTTAGGAGGTAGTAGAAGGAGAGGGCTTAGAATTAGAAAAGCTTCATTCTTAATTTTGAATCATGACAAGCAAAGCCATGAGACCTAATAAATTAAAATGCTGTAATATCTGTTAAACTAAGCCCTGAAATACCAGGCCCTGGAAAAAGAAAGATGTTAGACTTTTCAAAAGCTTTACTTTGAAAGGGTCTCATTTTCAAAAGCTTTACTTTGAAAGGGTCTCATTGTATTGCCTTTCAAAAATGAGGAATTGATTTCTAATTCTTCATCTAAGGGAAAATCGGCCACATTGTCAGTCTTATGAGCAAACTCCTAATGCCCAAAGGGAATTATGTTCTGCCTTTTATTGCCTGTGGGAGGGGTGTTGCTAAGAAACAGAATTCCTGATACACTCTGAGGAAAGCAGCTTTCATTTTAGTGATGCACTGAGAATAAAATGCAGCGAAGGCAATGCATTTTCAAAATCAAAGGCTGTGAGTAGTCCCAGGAAACCACATCTGTGGTTGATTAGACATAACTCATTTGATTATGTGAGGCACAGAAAAACAAACCTTAAAAGCTTACATATTGATGTTCTGAAAGCATATACGGCATGCCGGATCATTCTTTTGTGTTTGATGAATGAAAGGAAAAGAGTGCCAGAGCCTGAAGGATGGAAGGATGCAGCCCGCACTTCCACAGGAGCAGGGGCTGGGCTGTCTCAGCCGCATCTCCAGACTCTCCACCAGAACCCGGGAAGGAGGTGCATTATTTCCACCTTACAGATTGGAAAATGAGTCCTTCTGAAAAGTGAGCAAAGTCACAAGGCTAGCAGCAACGATCATGGCTTGCAAGTGCAGGGTTCTTGCCCCTACACTTGCCCTCATTCAGAGTCTAAAGCAGGGTCCACGTCAGGCCAACACTGCAAAGGAGATGGGACAAATTCCATTATGTCCACACAAGGGACTGGAGCTTTAGGAAGGCCTGGCTGTCTGGGGACTTTTCAGTCTGCATACAAATCACTTTCTAGTCATTTCTTAATCTGTTAAGGCAATACACCCTCATGTGACTGCCTCTTGCCAAAGGAACCAAGAGTAGAGAGTTATATGGTCTTTGGATGACAGTACAAGCTGGTACCAGGTAGGAGGCTACCTAAAGCGACTGGAGTCTCGAATCTTGTCCAGTTTCGTTTCTATTATACCACCTCATTTCTAGTTTCTCACCCTCACCTTTTCTCACATCATTTCTCCTTTATGATGACTGGGATCATGAGTAGCTCCTGGAGACAATACCATATTCAGAAATGGGAAAATTCATTCCTTCAGCAAGAATTACAACAGCATACTACCTGACAGGCAGTATTTCCGGGGCTGGGGAATCAACAGCAAAGAACACCAAATTCCTGTCCTCCAGGAGCTTATCTTCCTGTGGAACAGAGACATGGAAAAACTAACTTCAGATTAGGTGCTTCGCAGGAAATCCCAGTGCGGGACTGAGAATGAATGGGAATGGGGTGGGAGGCAGGTCAGTGGAGAAAAGTCGATTCACCTCCAGAACCTGCCATTTGAACCCAGACCTGAGGGGCAAGAAGGAGCCAGGGGAGCAGCCTTCTCCGGAGGCAGAGAATGGGCAGCGCAGGGAACAGCACGTGAAGTTGCTGAAATGGCTCTTGCCTGGTGATTTGAAGAAGGGCAAGGCAAGGACAGCACAAGTGGCGGCGTCTGGCCGGGGCCTTCGCCAGGCCTCTCAGGGCTGTGCGGGACTGTGGATTTTATTCCCGGTGTGATGGGAAGCCATGCCAGGTTCTGACCTGGAATTGACGTGCTCTTTGTGTGACTGCCTGGAGAATCCATTGCTGGGAGCCAAAGCTTCAGGAGGCGCTTTATGGAGTCCAGAGGGAAGGTTGGAACTGGGGCACTGGCAAGGGAAATGGGCAGAAGCAGATGGACACAGGCGGATGTCTAGCAGCAGCTCCTGAAGAATGGCCGATGGGTTGGAGGAGCAGCGTGAGGAGAAAAGAAGGAATCAGGGACTCTAGAGAAATGTTAGTCATGTCCTTAAAAGTTACAAAACAAAGCCTGCCCTGTGGATGCGCAACCAGTCATTTCTGTCCCCCTTTCAAGCACAACCACAGTGACTGGGCAAGAGAAATTGACATGTGGGAGTGCTGATGGAATTTTTTAAACTGAAGCTTCAAAATGTTTCAAATTATCATTTTAGGTTTTTTTTTTCCATAAAAACGGATGAACAAATATTCCCTTAGCTGTCAGGATCTTTAAACAAAAGGAAAGTCTGGGGGAAACAGCAACATGGGGAACCCAAGCTGGGCATCCATGACGTGGCATTAGTCCTAGATAACTAAGTATATATTCATTTGTTCTGGAATATTTTATAATGTTTCCCCCTCAATTATAACCATAGATCATCTAATAAATAATAAATTAAAAAATAAATGAAAGGAAAGATCCAATGACATAAATAACTGAACTCTACATATGATTTTTTATTTACATACAACATAAAAATAAAATCCACATCGAAAAAGCAAATTTTAAAAATGTTGGCCTATTTAGGGACTCCTAGGAGGAAACATTAGGGCACACATGGGTGGAATACAGATTTCTCTCTGAAATAATAATAGTGCTAAAGTATGTTTTCAAAAAAGTAAATATTTAACTTACAGGTATATACAGAGTACGGAGACTTAGGTGCACCTGATGTTAAAATACAACCCAAAATAGGGCTGGGGGTGTTGCTAACTAGTAGGGCCTCACATGCACGAGGCCCTGGGTGTGATTACCAGTACTTCAAATAAGTAAGTAAATAACATAATAAATTAAAGGAGAGGGGTGAAGCACAGAGTAAATATGTGGCGTGCACAGTGTGAGAAGCAGATGAAAGAATTTGCTGTGCTTGGAAGGGAAAGGGAGACAGTTCCCTTGGTGGAACTCAGGACACTCCCTCTGGTGCAAATTCATGACAATCACCATGCCAAGTATCTGTCCCCAACTGCTAAACAATGTACAGTACATTAAAGTAAAGTACTAATTGTTCAAAGTCATGAAATTAATACTTAAAAGTACAAGACAAAGACAAAAACACCTTCACCAGTAAGTCATCTGGTAGTCCAGAGTGGGTATTGATCCCCCTCCCACCACCTTGGCGTCACCTGATTTTGTCTTCTGGTCTCATTCATGATTTTGTTTGGGCGACTAACCCTCTCCCAGTGGTTATAGTCTTAGTGCGATTGTCCTGCCAATGCTGACTAAGGTAGGTTGCTCAGGATTAGAATCTGGATTCTACATACACCAAAACATGGTGGTACTCATTTAAATTCAACAATGGCTTCTTTAAGAGACCTTATTGATTTCAACCCTGATTGCCAGAGCAGCCTGGTTCCTGTGCCCACTGAGTCCTGGTTTTCCAGCTACTCTTCTTCAGTAGGTATCGCATGGTAGATTCTAATAAATCCTTTAACTTTTCTAAATTAGCAGGTGTTAGTTTCTTTCTTTCTTTTCTTTATCTTTTTTCCTGGTACCAGCGATTGAATCCAGGGATGCCCAATCACTGAGACACATCCCATCCTTTTTTATTTTGAGATAGCAACCCGCTAAGTTGCTTAGGGCCTGGCTAAGTTATGAGGTTGGCTTTGAACTTGTGATCCTCGTGCCTCAGCTTTCTGAACCCCTGGGATTACAGGTATGTGACATTATTCCTGGAGCTCGTTATTAGTTTTCATTGCAGGCATCCAAAGCTCTAGCTGAACAAATTGTATCTTTTTCGCATCAAATCCTGGTGGGTTTTTTGTTTTGTTTTGTTTTTTGTTTTTGTTGTTTTGAGAGAGAGTGACAGAGAGAGAGACAGAGAGAGAGAGAGGGAGAAACAATTTTTTATTTTGTTTTTCACGTGGCTTTTGTTGCTCAGAGACTCTGTTGTATACGTGGTGCTGGGGTTTGAACTCGAATACTTGCGCATGACTGGCAAGCACCATAACCGCAGAGCCACCGCTCCAGCCCCCTCAAATCCTGGTTTTAATAAAAAATACTTGATTATTTAAACAAAAGAGCACCAGAAGACACTCTGTGCTTTTTTTTTTTTTAAGTATTTAGTTAGAACTACAATTCACAGGCAATTGTTTAAGCACCTATATATTTAGAAATGTATTTTAAATGCACATCAGTCCCCAAGACTTTCTCAGACTCTGGGGTGTTGCATTCGAGGTCATGCTGCTCTTTTTCCTACATGTTTTCTTTCTATTTGGTTTTAAACAGCAGCTTTGTGTTCTGTACAATTTTTGCAGGTCCATATTCAGCTTCTGTTTTCTTTTCTGTCCATGAAAGTGTTCATAGTTTTTCAAAATGCCACTCTTTCACCCCAAATTTTCTACCTAAAGCAACGATAGGATCCCAGATCAAACTTAACAAGGCCTGGCATTAAACACAGGGAGAAGATAAGGGGGCGTTATAGAAGATGGGGGAAGGAAAGGGTGTTTAGATGATCTTTTCTCTACTTTTTTTTTTAAGAGGGAGAGAGAGTGAGAGAATCAATTTCTATATAGGTTTTCGTGTGGCTTTTGTTGCTCCAGCACTTGGTTGTGTGCGTGGTGCTGGGGTTTGAACCGCGCACTCACTCATGCCAGGCAAGCGCCGTAAGCGCTGACACTCGGCTCCAGCCCCCTCTCCTATTTCTTAACACCATCAACATGTGTGGTTCTGCACAATGAGCCTGTTGTTTCTGTAAGGCTTCCATGGTTGAAATGAAGAACATACAATTTAAGCAAGATATTCACAGAGATACAGAAGGGGAATGAAGACATTAACAAGAAAGGCAACTTAATTTGTCAATGACATGAAAGACATGAGGAGTAGGAAGATAATTAACTTATGCAACCAAGTTCATGTGGAAGGGGTGTGGGGTGGGGCTGGGGCGATGCATGCTTTAATTTGCCATGAGCAAGGTACCAGTGCTGTGAGCAATGTTCTATATAAACCGGCAAGGCGTTGGATGCCATCTCTGGGACATTTCTTTCAGCATTCAGTCATGGTTGGACGAGGGTCTTTGAGAGACTTACTTGCTTTTCAGGAAATCACCTCCACAGTATTTTTTACTACCCTACATTATTTGAGGGGTCCCTACTCCTCAGGCCTTGTGTTTCGTGAAGGATCTTCTACCACCAGCCCTTCTCTCCACCCATTTTGCCAAAGGAGAAGTCATTTTCTAATTGTAGGACTTGGTAACTCAGCCCAGACATAGGTCTCCCAATATACACATACGGGATGAGTTCAGTGACTGACCAGGTTCCTCCCTAGCCAGCCTGCCTGTGTTGGTTAGCTTTTTCATCACTGTGACTGGAAGACCTGACAGGAACAATTGGAGGAAGAAAAGCTTATTTTGGATCACAGTTTCAGAGTAAGTCCATAGACGGTCATCTCCATTGCTCTGGGCCCAAGTGAGTCAGAGTATCATGACAGAAAGGCATGGCAGAGGAAAGCAGCTCAGGACAGGACAACAGGAAGCAGCTAGAGAGCTCCACTCACCAGGCACAAAATATAAACCCCAAAGGCATGTCTCCAGTGACCTACCGCCTCCTGTCACACCTTACCTGTCTATAGTTACCACCCAGTTAATTATGTCAGTAGATGAATCCACTGATTAGGTTCCAACTCTCATAGCCTAATCGGTTAACATCTGAACGTTTTTGCATTGTTCAACACATGAGCTTTGCAGGGATACCGCACATCCAAACCATAACATGGCCTTCGGGACAGGTACATTCTCTATCCATTGTGCCACTTATTCAGGGAATGTGCCTGGGTCTGGTCCAGAACCCACCTTCTAAATGCAATTCTGGAGACCTGTGTCTCTCTGTCCTTGTCACAGTTAAGCAGCTATGAGGCAGCAGCATCCTTTGGCACTGACTAGGTAAGTTTTCCATGATCTGGGGGCCCAGTTTCTCCTGCAGGTGGGTCCCAAGACCCAAATCCAGGAAGCAAGAGTTAGAAATTCCATCTCAAGGCTAACTTAGTCCGTGCCAACAGTAAGCACTATGAACAAATCAAACGCAGTGTTAGAGAATAGAAGGTAGGAGAGATAAAAGAATAGACAGAGTAGTTAGGGAAGCCCTCTCTAGGGAGGTGGCATTTAATCTGAGACAGGAATGGTATGTAGGAGAATGCCATTGTGGAGATTTGAGACAGAGTGCTTTGGGCAGAGGGTACAGCAAAAGGGTAAAAGGCCTTGAGCTGAGAGTACCTTGGATTTTCTAGAAAGGGCCTAGAGGCCAGGGTGAGAGAACAGCAGGATATAAGATCAGAGGGTGCAAGGGGTGGGGGAGATGTGTAGTACCTTGAAGCCTTGGAGGGAGTTTGGATTCTTTTTCAAACAAGATGGGAAACTGTGGAAGCGTGGAAGGTATTGAGTGCAGAAGTGATAAGGCTAGGCTCATACTTGACTCTGTGGAGAAGAGATGGAGGGGAGCAAGAGCAGAAGCTGGGAGTGGTGGTGAAGATGGTAAGGGGTGAAGACGTTTGGGATATGTGTTAAAGATAAACCTGATGGTATTGCTAAAAGGTTGGATATGAAAGAAGAAAGGAACTAAGGATGACTTCTAGGTATTGAGTCTGAACAACTCAGTGGATGGTGCTGTCCATTAAGTTGAGTGAGTGGAGAGAGGAGGAGTGGGAGTGGGGTAGAGTTTGGTTTTGGATATTTAAGTGTGAGATCTTATTTGATATCCAAGAATGTGAAGTGTAATCCAATCCACAATTCCAGGGAAAGGTTGGCTGGATGTAAATTTAGAAGCTGACAATATGTAGATGATAATTTTATTTTTTTTTAAAGGGAGAGATGGGGTGGATCCAGAGAGAGAAAGAGAGAATCAATTTATTTAGTTTTCGTCTGTCCTTTGCTTCTCCAGCACTCAGGTGTATATGTGGTGCTGGAATTTGAACCCAGTGCTTGTGCATGCCAGACAAGTGTTCCGACCACTGAGCCACTGCTCCCGCCCCTAGATGATCACATTTAAAGCCATGGGACTGAGCTGATCCCACTGGCAGTTAGATGTGCTTATTTGTTTCTTATCTTTTGCCTATTGATGACATAGAGAAGACAAGACTGAACTTTGGGATATTTCCAAACTTTAGAGATTAGGGAGAGGAGATGGAGTCAGCAAAGGAGTCTTAGAAAGCATTTGTGTGGCATAGGTTTTTCCAGATAAACAGACCAATAGGATGAATATAATGATTTATTACAGGGAATCTGAGGGCAGACTACTTCAGGAAGAGTGTATATAGAGTAGAGGCTGGAAAGTCTTAACTCTGCAGTGTGGTTCAGCAGGCTTAAGACCGAGGCAAGCCAGTGGGGCAGACAAGTTCTGCAAGCAGTCTGCTGGAGATTTCTCTCCTCCTCAGAGAGTATTGGTCATTCCATTCAGACCTTCAGCTGATGGAGGCCCACAAGACTGTAGAGGGCAATCTGCTTTACCAGCTAGAATTTTAACCTATGTTATGTTAAAGTCTACCATTTTAAATGTTAATCGCAAACAAAAACATCCTTGAAGAAATACCCAGGATGATGTTCAACCAAATATCTGGGCACCCTGTGGTCCAGTCAAGTCAACATATAAAATTAACTATAGCAGCAATACCATAAAGGAAAGTTAGTGTTTTGGCAAGCTCTTAACCCTTACATGCATGTGAGCTGAACAAAGGTGGCAAAGAAAGGTGGCACATTCAGGTCCACCACCTAAAAAGGCAGCCTAGGACTGCTGAGGGAAACTTTAAATGTGGTTCATCCAAATTTCCATCCTATGTTGATTTTCAATCTCTCTGGACACTCTCAGTACTGGGGAGCTCACTATTTTGTAAAATAAAATGTTACTTGAGTGTGACTTTCTATTTAAAAAGTTGTTCTTATACTGAGCAGACATTCATGAAGCCCTAGCATCTTTCAGCTTCCCTGGTCATGTAGTATGGGGAGCCCCATTAACATTAGCCCTTGTTGTGTGTACTTCTCTGTAATATTCTGCAGAGGCTGGGACTGCTTCTGGACCACTCAGAGCTGGGGGACATTTTTATCTGTCCTGGAACACAAGGCAGTTCTTCCCAGGGTAAGATATGCCCCAGGTGATGGATTCAAGTATTATCTGAGGAAACCTTGCTGCTAAATCTGCCAGACTGCTGCAGAATGGTGAACTTAGACTGAGGTCTTCTGAGCAACTGACCTGGCTTCTATCAGAGCCCGGGAGGCTCAGTCCTGTCTATACATGTCTGAACCCAATTTTTTTTCTTTTCCTCCATCCTCCAATTAGGTCATGATGCATAAATAGGTATAAAGAGTGAGAGACGTGTTCCAACTCCAAATACCTATGCAAATATCAGCTTCATTCTGCCTAGAGATACATAATTTGGAATGACTACACATTGGTTCCAATTTTGTCCCCTGGTAACACATCCTCTTTCATGTTACAGCTAGTAAACTCAGCTCTGTCCTAATATCAACCCCACTCTTATGAAGGTATGATTAAGCTGTGACCTAGACATTGATGAACACTGTTTCCTTGAAAATGAATCTCCTGAATAAAAAACACATCACAGAAGCTGCCATAGGCCAGTGTTTCAATGCTGGTGGAGAAGAAAGTGTCAGAATATCGTGTAGATGTCACTCCCCAAAATATTTGATTGGGAAATTAACCACAAGCCCTAAGAAAGAAGATAAATGTTAATCCAAAGAAAGACGATCAGGGCAGGGCTTGATCTGACTCTTTAAGGGTTGAACACTGATAGAGGAGTTAGTGCCCTTATGGAAATGAGACCCCAGAGAGTTCCCTCATCCCTTCCACCATACTGAGGACTCAGGAAGAAGAGCGCTGTCTACGAACCTAGCTGTGGGACCTCAACGGATACTGAATCTGTTCTCACCTTGATCTTGGATTTTCTGTCTCTGAAACAATGAGAAACAAACTTCTGCAGTTTAAGCCACCCAGTCTGTGGCATTTTTGTTAAAGCAACCAATGTGATAAGTAATAGATGTGAGCAGTAGGAACATAAGATTAAGGGGATAATTCTATAAACTGGGTCCACTGTGCTGACACCACATGCTTTCTTTTAAAAAGCAATTTACCTGCAGCCCTGCCTGACTTGCATCAGTAGGATGAACTATATTCCTCAGCAAACAATCTGTTACCTGCAGGAGAAATGCAGGCCCAAAGGCTCCTCCCCATGGATGAGAACACAAGTTACCCTGAAGGAGGGGAATTTTTGTGACCTTTACCCAGACCAGATTCCAGAACTCAGGGAGATAAGATCATTTTCATTCCCCATAAAACCTGTAAGAACAAGTTCAAATTAGAACCAGTCAGCATGGGCCAAAGGGAACCAGAGTTGCCTTTGCATCTTTAGCATGTCATAATAATAAAATCTCCTTTGTGGGGTAAGACTGTGTGCACTGGGGACTGATGCAATCCTACTGTCAGTCCTGGGCAGGACTCTCTGGAAACTTTCCTGGGACCCCATAATTAAATAGGAGGGCAGGAGTGGTGCCCCATTCCTCTCCTCTCTGAGAAGATCCTCTCTCTGAGTGTTCCTGTTCCTTCGAATAAATTCATGCCTGCTACTCTGAGTGACAGGTTACTAAGGACCACTGTGTCTACCTCAGCTCGGCAGAGGTCCCTTGCTCTTAACAAATGGACGGAGGCCCCTGCTGCTTTTTGTACACTAGGACTAGTTTTGTGCTGATTTGTTTCACTAGAAAAATTCAGTGGCTGGGACTTTTTTGATATATTTTTAGTCCCGAGGAGAACTGGTTCCACAAGCATGCACAAATGATATTTTTGGTCATTGGGTTTTAATGAGAAATTGAGGATGCCACTGAACCAAGATTCTCAGCAAACCTGAAGTACTCACTCTTCATTTTTCTCCCCTATAATTCAAAGATCTTCCTTCAACACTTTTCCAATATCATCCTCTCACAGAACAACAAAGTTCATACACCCAAGGATTACATGGGTACATCAGCATTTGCATTTCTTCCCTCAAGAAACGAAGTTTCTCTTAACACAGATATTTTGAAGGATACTTATACTTTCTATGGTATTTGTAATGACATCATTTATTACTAATTTTTTTCATTTGATTATCAATTTTTTGAGAAATGAGTAATATATCAAGCATCCTTCAGGCTCACCTTATTACTCTGCCCTGGTCTTGTACTGTCTTTGGGGTCTAGCTGAATTTTCACCTTGTCCAAATCTTGCTTGTCTTTGAGGATAGGAGTCCTGAATGGCCTAAGTTCCTCCTCAGGTGGGCTGGCTCAAACTGGTTGGACCCAAGATGGCTGCTAGAGTGACTCTCCCAGCCCCCAGACATCCTAACTTCATTATAATAAAATACATGAATATTCCTCCCCATTATTGGCCTCCCCTTCACCCACCCTACTTTTTTTTTTTTTAACTTGTCTCTATGAACTTCTGACCCAACCCCACACATGGGGCAGGAAGTTGATTTGAAAGTTCAGTTTCCCACTTTATTCTTGGCTGAGAATAACAGTCTCCTTCATCTCGCAATTGGTTCTCATCCCATGAAAAAAGGCCCTAGCCTTTGGATTCAAATGTAACTATCTGCCTTGGATACCATTCTACACTTAATAAACTATAAATATTTAATGAAAAGATTAAAATAATAAATGCATTATAGCTGTATCTTTTTTTAAAAAAGAGACAGAGAGGGACAGTGAAAGAGAGAGAGAGAATCAATTTTATTTAGTTTTTTATGTGGTTTTGGTTGCTCTGACAATTTGTTGTTTACATGGAGCTGGACTTTGAATCTGGGTCCTTGCACATGCCAGGCAAGTGCTCCAACCGCTGAGCCACCAATCCAGCCCCTGTATCTTTCCATACTATTTGGAAATAAACTATTCTCTTTTTAAAAAAGAACTATAGACAGCATATGCATATTTTTGAATATTTGAAAAGAATGAGTGTCATGACAACCCCACTGTCCAAGCATACACACTACTAAAATTTCAGTGTTCACTTGGGGCTCTGTGTAATGATCACACCAAGCAACTTTCATGGTAATAGTCCTGGTATAACTATTTCCAGCTCTTATTTCACAGCAATGACCTGTCAGAAGATTAAAAGATGCTTATGTGATTTATTTTAAGAATTCTCTCTGGATTCAAGGTCAAATGGTTTAATTGGCCTTACTGTTCAGATTTGAAAGGTATATGCAGAAACCCAGGTTTTTCTTAGAAGAACCCTCAATCCTACCCTATTAAATTTCAGGGTTTAAGGATATTCTGCAAGTGAAAAAAATTTTTAAAAACTAACGCAATTATTTGAATGGTTGAGGACTTTTGCTGTCGTCTGTTTCTTACCTTTTGCCTAACGATCAGGCAGGCACAGGAGTTTTGGAATCTGAGTTATGTGGGTAATTATCTCAGTCTCCCTTTTCTACTTTTGTGGCTTTCACTAACAGACTAAGAATGTCCCCAAGGTTGTCAAGCCACTAGGCAAACTTTTCAGATGCTACTTTTTCTTAAAAAAATAAAAATAAAAATAAAAAAGTATAGTTAATCCACTGACCCTCAAGCTGAAACTCCCTTGCCCTGAAGATGCGGCACTCCTGGCCTCTGGATCCTCCTGGAAGACGGTGCACGTTGGTTTGCTCAGCCTCCATTCCAGTGCCTTTCTAGATGGACTTCCTGTTCAGAGGCAGGAGAGCTAACCATTCATTTCTCCACCTCCCTTGTAGGCTGAGTTCCGCACTGACCTTGCTTCAGCTAAGCTGCTAGGTCTGTGTGAGCCCTAGGGTGGACGCGAGTGTGTAAGACAGCGGCTGGGCGCAGGCGTGGAATGGAAAGCAGGTCTCTTGTTAGGCATGCTGCTAGACGCATCTGTTTTTTAGGGGCAGAGTTTTGGCATTGGCCGTAGGCTGTAGGTTCTCTGCCATGACAGCAGTGATCTGTTCTGCCAAACAGTCACATGGTATGGTGTGGTTTTCTCCTTTGGCTCACTTCTCTGGTCCTCCCAGATTCCATAAGGTTCTCAGATCTTTTCATCAATCCCTTTACCTAGATAGAAAGAGCTCTCTTGACTGTAAATAAAAACCTGACCGTAGAATGAGATGTCTGAGCTAGAGCCATAGTCTCAGCTGTTTGAATTTCTTGGATAAGTAAAATTTCAAAAAAATTTTTTTTGAAAATTTTCTAGAGTTGCCAACATTTTGCTGTCCAAAAAGAATTTTAACCATGCAAAATCAACTTGTTATCACCATGATTTATCTAAAGAAATATTTTGAAGACCAAAACTGTAGGAAGGACATACACTCAGAAAACAATATAGTAGTTAAATAAAAAATAAATTAGCTTTATTAAAAACTTCATTTTCATTTTATTGCCCTTGGTAAGTTGATTTATAAAACTCATTGGAGAACTGTTGGCCTAGAAGGGGTCAGCAAACTGCAGCCCACACTCTTGCTGGAGCACAGCCACACTCATTCACATACATTCCTCCACGGCTGCCTTCATGTACCCCTGCCAACTTGAGTAGTCACAGTAGTTACCCTGTGGCCCGCAGAGCCTAAGCTATTTACTATCTGGATCTTTAACAAAGGAAAGTTTGCCAACTGTTCTTTGACCTAAGGGATTCCTTCCATCTAGAAGATTCTAAGATCCTTGAGCAATACCTTTAGAGATTCACACATAAAAACATCGTTTGCTTTCCCAAAAGTCCGTATCGAATGATTTCACTCCTTCAGTGCACATTTACTGAATCCCTGATCTGTGTCAGGCTTTCTTCTATTTGCTGGGGATACAGGGATGAATTAAAACAACATAAATGGGCAAGATGATCTTATATAATAATGAATGTTTTCATGAAAACTGCACTGGTGCTGTCATGAAGATCAACCCGGGTTGAAGCTGAAGGGTCACTGTCAGCTCTGCGGTTCACTTCATGCAGAACAGGTCTGACCTAGAGGTGCCAGGGAGAGATCCTGTGTACTGATGCCAGGCCCCATCTGCAATAGCGTAGGGGGCAGAAAGAGGCAGTACTAAGGTAAACCCCAGAGCATGTGGTCACAGATTACTTGAAATTTAAATCACTCATTTGGGGCCAGTGTGGCAAATAACAGACTAAATCCTTGTTGTAGGTTTTAGATTTTTTTCCAAAATCAGAACATTAAAATAAGTTCAAGAGAAACATAAGCCATCCACACAGAATATGGAGATAAATTTTAAAAGTTGGGAGTAACACATACTTTTGTGTGTTTTTCGTTTGCTTCACGCCTTTATATAAAGTCACGGTGCTGGAGGTGGCGATATACTCTGATTAGGCTGGGAAACTATTAAAGAGGAAATTAAGGTTGATAGTGAATTGGCAGACGGGAGTATGAGAGGAAGCCTGTTCTCAAGAGAATGATATTGACATGCTATAAGTAATTCCTTCTATTTTACTTTTATTTCTCACTATTTAAATATGGCATGCTTTCCTCTATTCTATTTTAGAAAAATTCACGACACAAAATAAATCAACATGAGTAGACTCATCTATTCCAGTCTATTTCTCTGTTTGATCAAATAAAACAAAAACAAAAACACTGTGAGCCTGAACTTTAGCACCAACATAAGTTGTTATCTTTTCAGGAAGGGAAACAAATGTTCTGATTCCTCATTTCCTATAATCAAATACCTCAAATCATTACCAATCCTAAAATACAGGCAGTATTGACCAGTACCCTGCTGCAGCATTTGGGACTAACTTGGAAAAATGAGCTAGAGGTTTCTAATCCTTTGTTTGTTTTGAAACAATAAGTCCCATATTGTAAAAAATGGCAGTGTTCTTACGGTCCCTGGTTGAGCATAGCTAATTCCTGATCCGTGGGAGCATGTTTGTATTGTAGTGATCTTAATTTACCCATAAATAAATTATTCTCCTCCAAGGCCCATAATAAATATAGTTTTAATTGCTTGCCAACTGTTAGACCCTAAAATTAGAGAGCTTTGGTCCTCTTTGCCAAGGGGAGGAGGTGTTCTGGAATATCCGAGTTGAGATTTGCTGTGGCTCTTAGAGGCATTTTGGGTGAGACAGAGATTTTTTTTTTAAATGCATGAACACATTTCAGTTGTGGAAACCTTATTTCTGGGTCAGACAGAAGTCATGTTCAAATGTTTTCCAACAAGCTGAAGGGTGGTGCCAGCCTGCCTTTTATCTTATCTCTTCCTTTGAATCCTCAGGGTCCATTTTCACAGATGAAGCCAGAGGGTGAGTCAGAGGCTGCCCTCTCAGCTTGGTCCTGCCCTCAGTCTTCCTTAATTAGCAAAAACAGTACCCACTGAGGAAAGATGCTTGTGCCCTGGTGACGGAGTGCCTTCAAATAGTCACTCTCTAAAGAAAAATGTAGGACAGTCTTACAAATTAGCTTGAACGCCAGGGAATACAGGCCATGTGTGAAATTAGGTTGACCCCAATAGAAGTGAGGTTAGGAGCAAATGGGTGATCTGCACCCACCCATCCTCCCCCACCCCTTGTCAACAGAGCAACTGAGTGGCTTTGGACAAAGGCTTCCCGCTTCGTACATTGAAAAACAGGGAGATTATAGCACCTTCCTCACTGGGTAGTTGTGAGGGCCAAATCAGACCATGTTTATGAAGCAGATAGAGAACATGGTTGCTGCCCCTTGTGCCCATGCCATCCGGGAGGTGCAGCCTTCACTAAGCTACCTATTAGCCCTACTTTCCCCTCAGTTCCCACTTGCCTGCATGCACTGTCCTTCTGTGGCAGGAAAGGGTCGTGAGAAGGGGTCATGCACCAGTGTAGCTTTCTTGGGAGAGAAGGGCCCTGTGTGCTAATACGAACCAGAACCTGTTTAACCTGGCAGTTAATCAAAGACCTTGGTGAAGCTCATATCAAGTGTGGAGATGTTTCAGGGCAGTCCTGTCCGTTACCACTGTGGCTTTCTCGAAGCATTCTGGACCCCTTCATGTGTTCTGGATCAAAGCACCAAATGTCGTCTTCTTCCTCAATTCGTATTTTTTAACAGCTAGAAGCAAATCTATTAAAACAATTATTCAAACAATGTTAGAGGAGTCCCATGATTTTTCAAGCATTGGATATCATATTTCTTACCTTTTCACTAATTAAAAATGTATGTACTTAGTGCTGGGCTGTGAAGCTCAGTGGTAGATTGAGGCCCCGTGTTCAATCCCCAGCACCAAAAGCGGGAGAAAAAAAAGCATTTACTTAGATACACTCAGAATGTCAACGAATACCTGCAACTCTTTTTGCCACCATAGAGTTATTGTGGCAAACCATTGTTTGAGTTCTCTGTTCCTTCTCCTTGGGAGCAATATAGATCTTCCTTTTACTTAATGGTTCTTCCTCACGTTTGCCATGCCTTCGGGTTTCCTTTTTTCTTTGGCAGATCTATCCTTTCACAACTTGGAGTGTGTTTAGGAACTTTTTTATTTTTTATACCTTTATTTTATTTATTTATTTTAACGTGGTGCTGAGGATCCCAACCAGTGCCTCACATGTGCTAGGTAAGGGCTTTACGCTGATCCCCAAGCCCAGCCCGTGTTGAAGAAATTTCTAAGAGTTTGACGGAAGTATTCGGGCGTGATGCTGTTTGTGCTTCTCCCAACAACTTGGCACCAAAAACTTCAGGAAAACATTTTGCCTCTTGTCCTCTTGACATCTCCTTTGCCCATGTTTAGTTATTTCTCCAAAGGTCAAATGGTGATGATGATTCTAGTAAGGAACACACTGAAGCAAGAGGAAGGAAGGAAACAAATTCTCCAAGTAAATTCCAGGCCTAATTAATCCTGGATTCCCCAATGATTTCTTTAAAAGCATCCCATCTGCTCAAGCTTTTGCACCAGGAAGGGTAAGGAAATGCTGGAGAACTCTGAAAGGGGTCGGGCATGGTCCTTCCTCCCCCAGCACGGCTGTGTACTTTTCTGTGGGTTTAACTGCAAAATATAGTTCTCCGTTCTTCCCTTGTAAATTTGAAAGACAGGAATGGCACATGTCCCCTTCTTTTGTGGCACTATGGGGCAATATCATAAACCAGTGCACCTCCTCCTTTGTCACCTTTGCTTTCTCACGCTATCTTTCAGGAGGAACTGCACCAGAGAAATTGGTGAAGAGTGTCTCTCTGTCCCCAGTGCCCCGGGTGGCAGCCCCTGCCACTGCTCTTGTCAGTTGACTCATTTGTCCCTTCTGAGATATTTTAGACATATGTGAGCATGGTTGTCTATTAATTCCTCCTTATTATTGCAGTTTGATCCATACTTCTTGTGATGTTTGCCAACTTGTTTTTTTTCTTTTTTGAACCAGATTTTATTTTTCACTATAGTTTTACATATTGAAGGTGTTTGCACACATCAGATATTCCCCCTTTGCCCTCCCTCCCACCTTAATCCTCCCACCCCTAGATTGCAAGGTTGCCCCCAGTTCAATTGGCAATCTGTGTTTGATGAGTCTGTTTTCTAAACTTACTATTCTCCCACTCTTTCCTATATTATATTCTAGCTTCCACATATGAGAGAAAACGTTCGACCCTTGAGTTTCTGGGTTTTGCTAATTTCACTCAGCATGATTTTCTCCAGCTTCATCCATTTACCAGCAAAGGCCATGATTTCGGTTTTTTTTTTTAAACAACTGAGTAGAATTCCACGGTGTATATACTACAGTTCCTTGACTCATTCATCCAGTGATGGGCGTCTGGGTTGATTCCGTAATTTAGCTATTGTGAATATTGTGTATATAGTTGTGCTGCTACATACATTGATGTAGCTGTGTCACTGTAGTGTGGTGATTTTATGTCTTCTGCAAAAAATACCCAGGAGTGAGATAGTTGGGTAATATGGTGGTTCCATCCCTAATTTTTTTTGAGAAATCTCCAAAGTGCTTTTCAGAGTAGTTAGACTAGTTTGCAGTCTCACCAACAGTTTATAAGGGTTCCTTTTTCCCCCATGCCCTCTCCAGCATTTGTTGTTGTTTGTATTCTTGATCTTTGCCATTCTTACTGGGGTGAAGTGAAATCTTAATGAAGTCCTGCTTTGCATTTCCCTGATTGCTTGAGATGCTGAGCATTTTTTCAAATATTTATTGGCCTTTTGCATCTCTTTTGTTAAGTTTTTGGTTAGCTCTTTTACCCATTTATTGATTGGGTTATTTGTGTGCTTGGTTTAGCTGTTTGAGTTCTTTGTGTATTCTGGATATTAGACCCCTGTCAGAGGCATAGCTGGCCATGATTTTCTCTCATTCTATGGGCTCTCTCTTCACATTCTTAATTGATTTCTTGGCTGTGCAGAGCTTTTTAGTTTAACGGCATCCTATTTATTGATTCTTGGTTTTAATTCTTGTGCTATGGGGGTCTTGTTAAGGAAGTCAGTGCAAATTCCTATATAATGGAGGGTTGGCCCTATTTTCTCTTCTAACAGTTGCCAGGTATCTGGCTTAATTCCTAGGCTTTTAATCCATTTCAATTTGGATTTTGTGCAGGATGAGCGATACAGATCCAATTTCATTTTTCTGCATATGATTGTCCAGCTTTCTCAGCACCATTTGTTAAAAAAGCTGTCTTTTCTCCAAGTTATATTTTTTGCCACATTTGTCAAATATTAGATGGCTATAGATTTGTGGTTTTGTCTCTGTATTTTATATCCTATTTCATTGGTCTTCATGTTAATTTTGATATCAGTATCATGCTGTTTTTGTAACTACAGCTCTGTAGTGTAGTTTTAGATCTGGTATTGTGATTCCTCCTGCTTCACTTGATTTGCAAAGTATTGCTTTGGCTATTCTGGGCCTCTTATTCTTCCAAATGAATCTAAGAATTGATTTTTATATATCTGTGAAGAATGTCATTGGTATCTTGATGGGGACTTCATTGAATTTGTATAGCACTTTTGGAAAATGGCCATTTTGACTGTATTAATTCTGACTATCAAAGAATATAGGATGTTTTACGAGGTTTTCAGTCTTCTTCTAGTTCTTCAAAGTTCCATACTTTCTATAATTTTCCTTGTGGAGGTCTTTTCTTTCCTGGTTAGATTAATTCCAAGTTTTTTTATGTTATTGTGAGTGGAATGTTTTCATGATTTCTTTCTCAGATGAGTCACTGTTGGAGTACAGAAAAGCTATTGATTTATGGGTATTGATCGTATATCAGGCTCCTTTGCCAGATTCATTGATAAGCTCTAGTAGTTTTTTGGTGCAGTTCTTTGGATCTTCTAAGTACAGAATCATGTCACCAGCAAATAGAGATAGTTTGACTTCTTATTTTCCTATTTGTATCCCTTTGGTTTCCTTCCCTTGCCTGCTTGTTCTGGCTAGGGTTTTGAGAACTTTATTGAATCAGAGTAGTGAGAGTGGACCACCTTGTCCTGTCTTGTTCCTGAGTTTAGTGGGAATGGTTTCAATTTTTCTCCATTTAGTATTGTGCTGGTTGCGGGTTTGTCATAAATGGCCTTTACAACATTAAGGTAAAATCCTTTAATCCCCAGCTTCTCCAGTGTTTGTTGTTGTTGTTGTTTTTATGAGAGGAACAATGAGAGAGAGAGGGAATCAATTTTATTCAGTTTTTCATGTGACTTTCTTTGCTCTGATACATCATTGTGTAAGTGGTGCTGGTGTTTAAATTCGCATCCTTGCACATGCCAGGCAAGCATCATAACTACTGAGCCACCACTCCAGCCCCTTCTCCAGTGTCTTAAACATGAATGGGTATTGGATTTTTGTCCGGTGTCTTTTCTGCGTCACTTTAGATGATCATGTGGTTTTTGTCCTTGCTTCTGTTTAAGTGATGGATCACATTTATTGATTTGCTTATGTTGAACCATCCCTGCATTCCTGGAATGAAACCCACATGGTCATGGCATATTATCTTTTTGATGTATTTTTGAATGCCAGTTCACTTTTTCTAGTAAAGAATACATCTTGGTTATTATTATGAATCATTACATCAGATTTGTTTCTAAAGGATGGTTTTCTTCTCCTTGATGCATGTGTGTGTGAAGTTTTTTTTCAATGATTCTGTTTTGTTTTGTTTGGTACACTTAATACCTGGATCTCTTTTTTTTAAATATATGTGGACATAGACAAAAAAACTTAAGGTCTCTGTTTAGTGAGTGTTATGGACTAAATGTTTGTATCCCTCCAACCCCAGAAAATTCATATGTGGAAGCCCTTAACCTTCCAAGAGTTTGAATTTGGAAATGAGGAGTCCAAGGAAGTAATTAATAGTAAATGAGGTCATAAGGGTGGGGTCCTCACCCCATAGAATTAGTGTCCTAATAGGACAAGAACCAAAGAGCTCTTTCCTTTTTCCTCTCTGGACACATGCATCAACTAAAGGCCACGTGAGGATGTGATGAGAGGGTGGCTTGCTGTTGGTTAGCCCGGAAGAGAGCCCTATTCCAGTTGCTGACACCTCATTCTTGGACTTCTAGCCTCCAGAATTGTGAGCAAATGAATTTCTGTTGCTTAAGCCACCTATTGTATGGTATTTTGTTTTGCTACAGGAGCCTGATGAGACTAAGCTCCAAATTCCAAACTCCTCTGTTGCTTCCGTCCATGTCTAAGGTTTAAGACGTGTCAAGAAAAAAAAAAGGCTATAGATTTGTTTTCTTTTGTGTGTATTTGGCAATGATCATGCTTCAGATTTGGCATAGAATAAACAGCTATTAAGAGTCACAGAGTGTAGGGGTAGAGCAATGGCACAGTGGTTACAGTGCTTGCCTGGCATGTGTGAGTACTCGAGTTCAAACCCCAGCACCATGTACACAACAAAGTGTCTGAGAAATGAAGGTCACATGAAAAACTAAATAAAAATTGCTTCTCTTTCTCTTTCTCTGTCTGTCCCCTCTATTTTCAAAAAAAAAAAAAAAAAAAAACAAAGAGTCACAGAGTGTTAAGAGACAGGTTTTTTTTAAGAGAGAGGGACAGTGAGAGAGACACAGAAAGAGAGAAACAACTTTATTGAGTTTTTCACATGGCCTTTGTTGCTCCAACACTTAGTTGTGTACGTGGTGCTGGGGTTTGAACTCTGGTCCATCGTGCTTGCCAGGCAAGCGCTGTAACCGCTGAGCCACTGCTCCAGCCCCAAGGAGACAGTTTTAAATGTTGCTTTGAGGCTATCTGACTAATCGCCCTTGATCACAGCACCCTATTTTCTTTAGTAGATACCCTTTTTACTTCTGTGCATGATCCCAGGAGAGGAAGTAATGGCCCAGGTGGGGACTCCTCCTGCCTGGAAAAGCCTTGGGGGGGAGACCATTGGCCATTTGGAGGTTCACCTGGAGGTGGCCTCTTGAGCACGGTGTCCAGTGGGTGGCAAGGTTAGCCCTGCAGGTCCAGAACAGCAGCATGGTCCAGGCATCCCTGATGAGTCTTCCTGTGCGACACACCTTTGCTGCTGGCAGTCTCTCCTTCCTGCACACCTGGGCATTAATGGGCTCCTCACTGATGTGCCTCAAGCTTCACCTCAGCCCACCCAGAACGCACATCCTTCAGGTGCACAGGACCTGGAATTCTCCGTCTAAGGGCCCCACACCTGTGAGAACAGATCTAACCACCACTGTCAGCACTCCCAGTCCTCAGGGTGGCTAAGAGCATCTGCTTTGGAGGAGGAGTGGTGAGCAGGAAGAGCCTGGGTGAGTGTGGGCTGTTCTCACCTGTGTGCAGGAGGCCTCCAATGTTGGAACCACGGCTGCGGCTGGGGTGAAGGTGTGTGGGTTGTGCACTCGGCCGAGGCTCCATTCATACTCCTGTTTGGAGTATGCTGCCTCAACCTCTCTGGATCAGTCTCAGTTCCTGTCTGTTTTCCATGCCTAACCTTTAGCCTCCTCTGGATTCTATAGGCCTCCTCTAACTTGTTTTTTATTTATTTATTTATTTTTGGTACCAGGGATTGAACTCAGGGGTACTTAACCACTGAATTAAATCTCCAGCCCTTTTCATTTTTTTAATTTTGAGACAGGATCTC
Organism: Aplodontia rufa; assembly: GCA_004027875.1. Classification (NCBI taxonomy): domain Eukaryota; kingdom Metazoa; phylum Chordata; class Mammalia; order Rodentia; family Aplodontiidae; genus Aplodontia; species Aplodontia rufa. The sequence goes on along the minus strand of PVKS010002935.1, from coordinate 44,565 downwards.
TCTAAGTTGCTGAAGCTGGCTTTGAACTTGCAATCCTCCTGCTTCAGCTTGCCAAGCTGCCTACTGACCTTGTAATAGACATTTTTGCTTGATGTAGTTAGATTTGGATTTTGTTGTTTATCACCAAGAATGCAGACTGGGACAAATCTTACAGAAGTTTCAATCCACCTTCCATCCAATAAAGGCTTTGGTTCCCCAGAACCCCGTAAGCACCATGCTTTCTCTGGGCTCAGCGCCTAGATTGGAGGCCACAGTCATATCTCGCTGCTCTCACTCGCCTTCTGCTTCGTCCCCAGGCAGCATCAGAAAAGGATGAACAAATGCAAGTCCATGTATCAAAACACAATTTCAGGGAGTTCTTGTCCAGGTTCCATCCATTCTAGGAAAATGACATAATCTCAAACATTTAAAATATTCGAGGTTTCTAAAGAATATTCACCTTCCTTAGTGGATAGCTTTTTAGTTACTTCCAACTGTTGGAAATATGTCTCACTCTTTCTAAAAAGCTTTTATTACTTCAATATTTACTTAGGAGTCTTTATTTGTGTAGGGTGTGCTTAGTCATAAATTCTAACTCCCAAACTGAAATACGTTGACTCTTTGAGTCCAGGAACTGTATCTGAGCCAGGTCTGTAGCACAATGTTGTGCACACAGTAGGACCTCAGCAAATCTTTGTAGAAATTATGTGTTTTATTTAGCTTTTATAATAAGTGCTACAATATACTTATTTAGCATTTTACCTATGCTGATTCAATACCAGTTCCATGGGCTATTGAAAAACTAAAATAAGTTAAAAAATTTATATACATATTTCCCACTGTCCTATGATAGAAGTTTGAGGCATATTTAAGAGATTATTAAAAGATTTGGGTAAAAGGAGGAAGGTAGACATATTGGAGATTATGGTTAAGTAGTGACAGGGTAGAAAAAGTCCAGGCAGGAAGCCAAGGGAAAGCGTGGGTGACAAGAAGAAAAAGACAAAAATTGGAATCATAGGAGAAAATGAGTATAAATAATGTGACATTCCATGTTGGGTCATGGTCTTTGAAACATTTCATTTGGAGCCTCTCAGCTCTGGGGAGAGAGGGAGGAGGATTGCGGGGCTGGAGAGCGAGCACCTGCTACTCAGAGGCCACATGGAGCCCGTGGAGGAGCAGGAATTGAAGCCAGGATTTCCACCACTGCCCTAGCAGTGACAGTGTGCAAGGTGAGCAACAGACAGAAGAGAACAGCTGCATCTTAATGATGAAAAAAACCTGATAACAATAACTGACCTTGATTCATGGTTCACCCTGCGGGCTTTGGTCTTAATTCATTTAATCTTCATAACTTAATAAGCTATTACTCCATTTTGTAGATGAGAAAAACCAAGGCACAGATGCTTCAATAACTTTCCCAGTATCACATAGCTTCTAAAGGAGAGTAGGTTTTGAACCCTGTCTTTTTATCTTCCCCTCATTCCAAACCAGCTCCCTCATGCTGGAGAAGAAAGGGTCTACGGAAGCAGCACACAGATGCATGCTGGTGTCCACTGGCTGCCATGGGATGCAGCAGAGCTGACAACCTGGCTTCCATGCTGGGTTAGAAGTAGGAACAATGATGGTCTCACATGCTCTTAGGGCTCTGTGTGTCTTGATTTTCATTGCAAGTATCCTTTATATGCTGCCTTTTATAGTTGTGGAAACAAGAGTGCTGAGAGTAAGTCACCAGCTTGCGGTTGGAAAGTGACAGAGCCAGGATTTAGTTTGGAACTTTGTGAGTCCAAAGACTATTTAAAAAAAAATTGGTACTGGGGATTGAACCCTTGGGTGCTTTGCCATGGACCTACATCCCCAGTACTTTTTATTTTAAGAAAGAGTCTTGCTGAGTTTCTGAGGCTGGCCATCAACTTGTGATCCTCCTGCCTCAGCCTCCCTAGTTGCTGGGATTACACGTGTGCACTACCACAACCAGAATGAATCCAATGACTCTTAACTCTATTAAACATCTGCTCTGCCCTCTCCACCTTCTCCCAGGTGTAGCGCTGTGTCTCTGCTCTCAGCACACTGTCCTCTAAGAATCCACAGTTTTCGCCATCTTTTATAAGGTGGGTCATATTTGTTGCCTTCCCAACAGCCATGCCCAACTTCCTTGCTAACAGAACCAGGGTTTTGTTCATCTCTTAAGAGACCGGTGATGGGTGTGGGTATCAACATATGTAAGCAATTCCATCTAATGAGATATGAGGTGAAGTCTGCTGATGCAGGGTAGTTTACAGAATTATCTTTTGTCTTAAAAAATAAAGGGTGATCTCTTCCTTCCTTTTTCCACCTTTGGGAAATTGTTAGAAGATGTGAGATCTGGAGTACTGGTAGCCATTTTGCACCCACGAGGGACAACCCATGTTAAGCATTAGCCAACATGCTGAGAAATTCAGGGTGAAGGCAAACAGAGAATAGATACTTGATGACATTTTTGAATCAATGAACTGCCTATTCTGGAAACTTGGCCTAATGACTTCTTATCATGTGAAAATAACATATGCTTCTGTTCTCCTCACTTGTTGATTGTACGACGTTTTGGAGCTGTCAGGCATGATTAATATGATGAGTATCATAAACATCACCGTCATTGTCATTAACACTTACTGAGAGCAGACTACCGCCAGACGCTGTGTCGAGCTTCTTAGGTGCTCCCTCTCATTCAGTCCTCGCTACAGCTTTCTAAACCGGTACTTTCATCATTTTTACTTTACTGATGAAGAAATTGCTGGTTAGAGGGGTTTGTCTGTCTTAGGATTCACAGCGGGGAACCAACAGAAGCACATCTAAGTACCAGGCACATTATTTCATCTTTATTAATACTTTCAATAAAACAAACATTTTTTATCCTTGTATTGCTGATGAGGAATCTGCAGTTTAAAGAGATCAAGTTCTTCCTTGCAACTAGTAGGTGGAATATTTACACTAACGCCCAGCCTGTATTTTTTCCCACTTTATCACCCTTCCTAGACTTTGAAAGAGCTCCTTGTTCTCAAACTTTTCTTTAACTCTTCCTTCTCCGCTGTTCTGTGCCCTTCTCCTCCAGGTTTGACTTTCTAGATGATAATGGATACTCAGCAATACTCAAAAGGGACCTAATTAATCTTCTACATCTCCTAGTAACAGGATCCTTAACTCTATACCTGTCTCTTGGCAGCCCTGGCACCTTGGTGAAAGGATGGAGACCCTTACACTTGAGGGAGCCACAATATGGGAAAGGAACGCAGGCTGGAGTGGTTTGTTTCAGACCACTGTGTCCCAGGGTGCTACTGGGAGCCCTTTCCGGCACGTGGCTCATGGGCTGAGCCAGCTCAAACTCTGTTCCTCACTACAATTAGAATGGAATGCACACAAAAACAAAAACAGAAACACAGTCATATTTAAAACAAGGCAGAAGTCAAGTATTGAATGACTTGATGGCATTTGCCAGCAAATGGCTGGAACAACGTGAGGCTATCATGCTGAGTGAATGAAGCCAGTCTCAAAAAGCCAAAGGTTCTCTCTGAAGAAAACAGAAGCAAGAGGGATGAGATTGGGAAAAGTTAGAGGAATGGGTCAGACTCCACTTTCCTAAGTTCATATATGAACATACCATAGTGAATTTCATCAACATGTACAAGAAGAAGACACTGATTTTAAAAAACAAAAAAGAAACTAAGTGTTGACAATGTCAGAACACTAGGGACAAATCAGAAGAGGACGAGGACAAGAGAAGAGCTGACTGCTACCCTCAATGACGGTAAATCAGTCTGGAGTTTGAAATTCCGAAACACTTTAGCCTGGTGTACCTCCTCCTCCCCCATAGGCTGCTCCCCCACCCCACCAGTCAGCCCCAATCCTGCCCTTTTTCAAGACTCAGTGCAAGTATTACCATATTTCACTGCACAGATTTTTATACTTTTTCTTTTTTTGCAAAAAAGTGGGATGCGACTATTATGTGAAGCTGTTTTTTTTTTCTTTAATTGTGCCAGTACTACTTAAAAAGAAATTACTACTAAACTGTCTTTGGTGCAGGGTTAGGAGGCTTAGAATACTCGTGAATGTACATACATTAATGCTTTGGTAGCGATTATGCAGTGATATACGGTATATTCTCCTGAGGCTGTCTTTAAATTTCCCCCCTTTTAGGTTACCTTTTAGCAGTTGTGACAATTCAATTCCTAAGTGTGACAATTCAATTCCTAAGTGTGGCTTCGTCTGAGAGTTGTTTCCCCCACTCTTTCTAGAACCTTTGAACTTACTGACATTGACACTGTTGGTCCTTGGAATTGCTGACCCTCGAGAATAAGCAGTCTCTGCTACATAAGAACACCACATGCACATGGTGGAGGGCATCTACTGTTTTTGCCTAATTTCCCTCCTTTTTTCCTCCTTTTGGTAATATCCTCTGAGTTTTCCTTTGGAGTCCACAGGGGAGGGCATTGACTCAAGCTGCCTGGCTGACCTGCTATTTCATCTCTCCAGTCCCCTGGTTTGTGCAAAGAACACATATTACTCAGCATGTCCTATCCACGTTCCAGCACGAATCAGTATGGGGCTTACTGTGGAGCTACTAAAAAGGAAGGAGAAAAAAAAAAGAAGAAAGAAAAGAAAAGAAAGGAACACCCAAACTGGAAAGGAAGAAGTAAAATGGCTCTATTTGCAGAGAATATTGAGGATAAGATCTTTTCTATAGAAAATCCTAAAGGCTTTACCAGGAAAAGCCTATTAGGTCTGATAAATTCAGTAAAATTAGATGATGCAAAATGAAGATACCAAAGTTGGCAGTGTTCCTATACTCTAATAACGAATTTTCCAGAAAAGAAACCAAGAAAACTACACTATTTGCAATGATATCTAACTAAAAAAGAAAAAAGTGGTAACAAGCGAGGCATGGGCCTATTGTGGCTACGCAGGAGACGAAGGCAGGACCATCGCAAGTTCAAGACCAGCCTTAATTACATAGTGAGACCTTGTTTCAAAAAATTAAAAAAAAAAACAAGTAATAAATGAATGATTTACATGCCAAAACCCACAAGATACCAGTGAAAGAAATTGAATAACGCACAAATAAATGCAAACATAAATCCACGTTCATAGATTGAAAAACATTAAATATTGTTGAAATAACCGTATTCCCAAAACAATTTGAAGATTTAATATAAACCCAAACAAAATTTCAATGATATTTTCCACAGAAATTAAAAAAAAAAACAAACCAACCCTAAAGTGGGTGCAGAATTGTATGCCTATAACCCTAACTACTCCTGAAGCTGAGGCAGGAAAGGCCAGGCCTGGCAACTTAGTGAGACTGTCTCAAAATAAAAAATAAAAATGTCTGGGGCAGGGCTGAAGCAGTGGCTCAGCGGTTACAGTGCTTTCCTGGCATGCACAAGGATGCGGGTTCGAACCCCAGCGCCACGTACACAACAATGTCAGAGAAACAAAAGCCTCGTGAATAACTAAAATTGATTCTCTCTTTCTCTCCTCTCTCTCTCACTGTCCCTCTCTCTTAAAAAAAAAAAAAAATGTCCGGGGGTATAGGGCAGGGGTAGAGTGCCCCAGGGATTGATTCCTACTCTTGCAAAAACAAAAATAAAATAATAAAAAGAAACAGGAGCAGCACCAACAGTAGCAAAACCCTAAAATTCAAATGGAACCCCAAAGATCCCAAATAGTCAAAGCAATCGCCATAAGAAAACAAAAACAAAAACCAAAAACAAAACAAAACAAGAAACTGGGAGACTCCATATTCCCTGATCTCAAACTCTACTACAAAACTGCAGTACTGGGGCTGGAGCCGTGGCCCAGTGGTTATGGCACTTGCCTGGCATGCGCAAGTACGTGGGTTTGAATCCCAGCACCACATACACAAAGGAGTGTCAGAGCAACTAAAGCCACATGAAAAACTAAACAAGATTGATTCTCTCTTTCTCACAGTGCTTCTCTAAAAAAAAAAAAAAAGCCAAAAAATATATAAAAAAAAAACAGTATCAAAGCAGCCTGATAGTAGCATAAAAACAAATAGAACCAATGGAATAGAATAGAAAACCCAAAAATAAATCCATGAATTTTCCACCTCAACAGATCTTCAACAAAGGTGTCAAGAACTCATAATAAGGAAAAGACTGTCTTTTCAATAAATGTTAATTAGGGGAAAGAGGCTATTCCCATGCATAAAAGTGAAACTGAACTTTTATGTCCCACTGTATAAAAAAATAAAAAATGGATTAAGAGCCGGATGCAGTGGCACACACCTGTAATCACAGCGACTTGGGAGGCTGAGGCAGCAGAATTCCAAGTTCAAGGCCAGCCTCGGCAACTTAGCAAGACCCTAAAACTTTGTCTGAAAATTAAAATGTAAAAGTGTTGGGGACGCAACTATTCAGTGGTAAAGCAGCACACCTGGGTTCAATTCCAAGTACAAAAAAAAAATTAAAAAATAAATAAAGAAACTTAAGGAGGGGGGAAAGGGTTAAAGGCAGTGATTTTTTTTTTGATGACCCAAAAACAGCAGCAAAAAGCAAAAACAGACAAATGAGATCAATCTAAAAATCGAAAAAATCATCATAAACAAGGAATAAGTTTGTGAGATTATGGGTATGCTAATTATCTTGACAATAATTTTTCAATGTATGCATATATTAAAACATCACATTGTACATCATGAAATATACAACTTTTATCAATTATACCTTAATAAAATGGGGCATGGGGAAGTTAAAGGAAAGATGCTCTCTTTCCTTAACCAAATTTAATCTGTTTGTTTTGAGCCCACCTGGGATTGTCCTGAGAATAAAAGCAACACAGAAGAAATTAGATGACTATTTAGCAAAAGAGAGACTGATTAATTTCTGGTAACATTTGACCTGTAATATGTATCCAGCCAGACCCACACCCGGAATTTTTATTTCCTTGAGACAAGAAATTTCTCTTTGCTTAAGTCTGTTTGTGTTGGGGTTTTTCCCAAATGGAACTCAGATGCCCGAGTGCAGTTCCCAGCACTGCGTTGTTAAACCTGCAAGCCCATGCCCACTAGGAAAATATGCTCGTGCTCCAACCATAACAGATGCTCCGGCTCCTCCTTCCCTTCTCTCTTAGGTTTAGGGAAATGATCAGAGGCCCAGCCTGTGCCCTTCACAGCCTTCGCTGCAGCAATTCTGCGCACAGAAAGAGCTGATCACTGCTCTCCCAAACCTTGTACAACAGAGTCCTGAATCCGGCCTGATGTTTTAGTTGAAGGGCCTTTGTTCTTGGGGAAACCTGGGGCTGGATTTTTGCGTTGCCCAATTCTCTCAGACCATCCTGATCAGACTGAGGGTATTTGAGAAGGTGTCACTGTTTCGCTGACTGGAAGGTTGGTAGAGACACCGTAAAAAAATTAAAAAAAAATTTTTTAAAAGACTTTTCAGAAACAGGAGCCCACAAAATATTTCTAACAATTTCATGGCTGTGCCATGGGTTTTTGAGCAGGTATGTATACTTCAGAGTCCAGGGGAGCTTCAGGACATTCAGTAAAGCAGAAAGCTAGAGAAGAAACAGGGAGGACATTTGCATCAATTTCAACTAGAAAATGTAGTAATTGCAAAAAACAGAACTGATGCTTGGGCTGTTCTCTCTCTCTGTGCTTTTAGTGGAACAAAGTTAAAAATTCGACTTAGAGCTTATTCAGCACTTGCTGCCTGCTGGGCCTTGTTTCCGGTTTTGGGAGTTTGGTGGAGACTGGCCGCTGGGGTTTGTTTGCCTGCAAGCCTCCTGCCTCACCTTTTCCTTTGGGAGAGGGAAGGACGGGCACTGGGCTCCAGCCTTGGATTTGGCTGAGTGACTCAGAATGTGGACGTTCACTTTGCTTTGTGCAGATCACCTGACCTCAAATAGCAGAGGAAGGGACCTGACACAGGTCTAAATGAGGTCACCTGGGGGTCAGAGCGTCATAGGTGGGGAAGCTGGAGATGGAGATGATTGGAGTTCTCCTCAACCAAATAATGTTGGACAAAAACTCTTCAGGTTCCAGGTAGCTTGGCATCTTGTAGGCTCCACCCGAGCCTTCGAATAGCTTCAGTAGAATCTAAGTTTTCTTCACCTTTTATGTTTCCCAAGCCTCCCAAATTTGTTAAAACAAATTTAAAGCCATTTTTTCCTTTTCTTAACTGTTTTCTTTAAATGACACCAAGAATTCACACTTATTATAGAAACATGAGAAAATTCAGAAAAATAAAATGAAAAAGCAAAGATAAATCCAGAGATAATCATTATTAATAGCTTTGTTTTATGCATTTTTTAATTTTTGTGTTTATTGCTTGAAAACTTTTTTTTTACACTTATCTTTCTTTGCCAATAAATACACTTCTACATAATCTTTTTAAGGGCTACATTGTCTCCTCTAGTCTGGATATACATTTATTTTGTTAGATAAAAAAAGTGTCTTCTGATTTTTTTTTTGTATATAAAATCCTTAGAGTGACAGGTTTGTGTACACCTTTAAATATTTCTCATAACTTCCTTGCACTGAAATTGGAATTTTATGTCAAATTGTGCTTGCTTTTATTTTATTTTATTTTTTTATGTTTTTGTTTTCAGCATTGGGCTTGTGTGTGTGTGTGGTATGGGGGATCAAACCCAGAACCTGGTGGAGCTAGGTGAAGCTTCTACCACTGAGCTATATACCCCTAACCTTGTTTTAAAGGCTTTCATATACTTTGCCAAACTGTTCTACAGGAAGGTTATATTAGTTTATGAGTGCTGTTACCTAATGTGTTAGTTAACTCTACATCCCCGTCACTAACATACCCAAAAGAACTTAGAGAAGAGAGTTTATTCTGGCTCATGGTTCCAGAGGCTTGGTCCATGGTGGCCCGACTCCACTGCTCTGGTTCCAAGGTGGGCAGAACATTAAGGCAGAAGGGTGCGGTGGAGGAGAGCTGCTCCATTCATGCAGCCAGGAACAGAGAGAGCAAGGGGCAGGGACCTCAGGGAAGATGAACCTTGCCAGGACATGCCCACAGTGAGGCACCTCCTCCAGCCATGCCCCAACTCGAACACAGGAACTTTTGGGGGGGGTACCTCATATCCAAACCATTGCACCCAAGAACCAGTTTGCATGTACTAATGATAATTCCACCCACTTTGAGCCCAGAGTAAACACACCACACAGGCTTGCTTTTTTTTTCAATCTGTATTTTTCTTTGTGGTTTTGCTTCTCGTTATCCTGGGTACCGCCAAATGGAGGTATCTTGTCTCTCCGTACATTTAACAGATACTGTCTCATTGCTCAGGTTGGGTTCCCTCACAGCTGTAGGCAGGACTCTCAGACTCTTTCCTGGAGGAGTTTGCAGCTTGATGGTACTAATTAGGACCAGAATTTCATATAATTAATAATGAATTTGTGCACATAATTGTTAGGTCGCTCTTGGTGTGTATTACCTTATTTAATTTAGACAGCAACCCTGATTTCAGTAATATTCCCATCTGTTTTACAGATGACGATATCAAGTCTGAAAGATACTGGCTGGAAGCTTGAGCAACTCACATATAGAACAGTAGCAATTCTGAATCTCATGACTCTTCCATTATGCCCCTAAGAGGGCAAGGGGAAAGAAAGCATTGTGTTAAGGACATTGGAAAGGCCTGCTTACTCACAATTCTTTGCCTCAGCTTCTCTTGTTTCTGAAAATCTCTCAATCGTTCCTTCGTCGTAAATGTTACCTCTTAAGAAGTAAATAGAGGGGTTGGAGTGATGGCTCAGCAGTTGGAGCCCTTGCCTGGCATGTGCAAGGACCTGGATTCATACCCCAGCACCAAGTACACGACTTAATGTCAGAGAAATGAAGGTCAGATGAAAAACTAAATAGAAATTGATTCTCTCTTTCTTGCTCTCAATCTCTCCCTATCTTTCAAAAAATAAGTTAATGTATATAAAACTCCCAGAAAATAATAATGCCTGTAGATTTTCTCTTTAAAAGAGGTCTGGGGGAAAGGTCTGGGGTTGCAGCAGTGGGAAGGAAGGTGAATGAACTTACTGTCATTGCATTGCATGCTTAAAAGTGGTTATAATTGTAATTTTATGTTATGTATATCTTACATAACAAAAATTTACCAAATTTTACAAAATGTAAAGTTTATTTTTACATACCATAAAATTTAACTATTTTTAAAGTTATTTTTAAAAAACACCCTAAAAAATAAACATCATCTATGGATGAAAAGAAGAATGGAAGGTGGGATTTCAGGAGATGAGCCTCACCTACCCCATATTTAATATATATTGACTCTTTCCATAAGATATTGGGGTTCTAATATTGAAATAGTTTGAAGGATGTTACATTTTAGAGTTCCTCGTTCAATTTCAATAATATTTTGTTTCAGAAAAATGATTTTATAACTTATCAAATATTCCCTACAGAGTGGTATATAAAATTTAAAAGCAAGAATCTTCTCATTCTCCAATGTGTGGTAGTATCATTTCCCAGTTCCCAGGATAATAGAATATTCTTGATTATGATTGAATCAAAGTGGGAAAACTCAAGATGTGACATGGTCATCTGAGGGTCTGGAGGTAGGGCAATTTTTGTTTTTCCAAATAAACAAATGTGTTTATTCTTATTACATGAAAGTTTAAAAACTAATAGTTTTTCATTTTTTGCCTTGGCTGCAAGGAGCATAGAACTAATTTAGGGGGTTATTGAAACTATTATCTGTGGTTCATTCTTTATAATTCAGAGCTCTCCAAAGTTTTCAATCTAGGCCTTGCTTCTTTTATTTTTGTTTTAATGGGTCAATTGGATTTTTGAGCGGGAACCAAAGCACTGCAGGGGAAGCCAAGCCCCAGGCCTGCAGAGAGTAGCTGGGCAGGAGGGGAGTCCCCCAGAACGTACTCAGAAGAGAAGCCCAAATTGATGGAGTTTCCCTCCGAGAAATACTTGGAGAAGTATTTTCTCAGATCATTGAAGATACTGTGAGCTATCTGCTGAGATCATAGCAAGCATATAAAATTCAGTTTTAAGACCTACATTATAATATAGGCCTTGATAAACTAAGGAGGGATCAAGGAAGACAAGGAGGATGTTGAGATGCCTAGAAATTATTTTCATAGTGTAAGAGGAAGTGGAAAATTTAACTAAGAACTGGAGGCCAGGATAATGTCTTTAAATATTTAAGCAGCCATCATGTGGCCATCAAGTAAGGCCTCTCGTTCTAGATTATCCATTGACTCAGATCAATGGAAGGAAGTTATTACAGAGTGGCAGATTCTAAGACTATAAATCAGCTAATGAGGAGTGAATGCCCTGGGAAGCAGAGTTCTCTGTCACACACATGTGTCTAAGCTAAGAGAAGCAGATTTATATTAGATCACTTTAGGAGAAACTACTGAATCAAAGAGGAAATTAACAGGTAGCCTTGTCTCATAAAAAAAAAAAAAAAACAAAACCTACAAGTAATTCTAGACATCATCAAGTTTAGGAGACTAAGGGCCAGAGTGGGGATCGATTTACCCCAGCTCACACAAATTACCGGCAGAGGAGGGACTGGAGTCTAATCCTCACCTCAGGATGCTGTTCACTGTGTGCCCTTCTTCCCTCTAGGATCCCATATAAATCTCAGCTTCTTTGCTGCTCTGTCTCCCTCAAGGGCATCAGGTAGAAAAATCTGCAGGGATTTGAGTGATTTACTCGCTACACACTATTATAAAGTAAATTAATGCTGTCAAGGCTAAGCTGTCTACTTTGTACCAGTTAAATGAATCCTTTCATTTATACAATAGATATGTCTTTTTCAGAATCTCTAATAGTCTTAAACTATTCTCTACTTGAACTTTGATGTCATTCCATAACCATTTCAACTAAATATTTCTTAGCACATAGGTTGAAATTCACTTAAGTTTTGAGTCTAGTGGAATGAAATAATAATTGGCCATTGAGAGAGAAGGGAGAAAAACATTCCTTCAAACATAACCTGAGAACACACTGGACTAATTAGGCTGTGCTTAGGCTCAAACCTAAGGTTTTTGAATTGATTGTAGGTCTTTGGAACCCTTGGGAATCAGTCCCACTCATGACCTGCAATTGATCTTGCTGATTGTTCCTTCTCTGGTACAAGCTTGCCAATCAAGGTAGTGTCAGCTTTCCCATTTGTGAAATAGGAATGATTCTATCACTGTCTCTCTCTAAAAGCTCCAGGTCTATCGAGAGTCATGAACAAGGGCTGCAAGAATTGAAATACCAAGAACCACTACTGAACCCAATAATCTTTAGCAAGAAACCCAGAAGTAACCAAGTGTAATTATAGCAAAGAGAAGAGCATGAGAGAAGATGTATGCTATTTTTAAATAACCAGAATGTCAAATCCATTCCATTAATCATCATATAAGATTGTGATTCCATCTCTTACTTCTCCACCTTTCTTCTCCTTTCTCATGTTTTCCCCTCCTCCTTGTTTTCCCTTCACCTATTCCTAATATTACCTCAGCCTCTTTGATTTCTTCTTTCTGACCCTCTTCCACTTTCCTTTCCTCATCTGGGAATAGAAGGATGTAATTTAACAATATGGGTACAGGGCGAGGTAAGATATATGAGCAAAGATAAACCATTGTTGTTTTGCACTTCATCAAAAATATTTTAGAACATCTGTAAGGTGCAAGGCACCATGCTAGACATTACAGAGCAGGAAGAGAGGTGTACACATATGTATTGTAGGCTAAACCAATAGGTGTTTAAAACTCTAATGGGGCCAGAGGGTTTGCCTGGGGTGGTGGTACTTGCCTTTAATCCCAGCAACTAGGGAGGCTGAGACAGGAGGATCTCAAGTTCGAGGTCAGCCTGGGCAATTTAGGGAGACCCTATCTCAAAATTTTAAAATTTTTGAAAGGGCTAGAGTTATAGCTCAGTGTACAGGTACTTGCCTAGCATGTGTAAGGCCCTGGGTTCAATCTCCAATACCACAAATATGAAAACAAAAACCCAAGACTGGGAAGGTGACATAGGGTGGAGGGTGTGGGAGTTTTTAAATAAACTTTTAATCTTGGAATGACTTGCAGTGCCAGAAATAGAACATTGGGCTTGGCACATTCTAGGCAAGCACTGAGCCACACCCCTGCCCCCTTAATGGGAGCCTTTGTATCCTTATTCAAGTCAATAAGGATTTTGGATTTTGTATAAGTGCAGTTGTAAATGGTTGAAAAACTCAAGAAGGATAATGACATGACCCAAGAAGTACCCTCTAGGTGCTATTGAAAAACTGAATTAGAGTGAGAGCGGCTATGGTGGATGGGATGGACTGAGTGTGGAATGGTATGGAGGCCCATTTTAGCATCTATGTTGGGACCACAGAACAAAATAACATTTCAATTAGTGTCAGTTTTATCAAGCCAAACTGCATTTTTGATTCTTCTCTTTTCGCTTACTGAGCGTTGAAGAATCTATAATTCACTTTTCAGCAGTGATCTCTGATGCCATTTTCATGTTCCGTCAACGTCAATATCAATGCACTCCAAAGTCACCTGCTCCGCTCCTGACTCCTCACCTCCCCTTGGGTTTTCCAAGCTCAGCTGTGCGAAGCTCCTAGGCGCCATCCTCCCTGTGTCCTTCTTTTCCTTGTCCTTTGCCTATGAGGTTGTTTGAAAGGCAGAAGTCACTGGAAACCTGTAAAAGGGGAAAGAACCCAGGGGGAGGCAGCCAAAACAGTAGGCTGGGCCCAGAGGAACTTTGCTGACTTCTTTTTTACCACTGAGTTTTATAAAATTCAGTCATCTGTGCTTTAAAAAAGGGAAGCTGTGGGCAATTGCCCTTTCACATCCTACCTCCCACTACAGTGGGAGGGATGACCATAAGGCCCAAGAAAGCAGAAGTAGCTCCCTCAAGGCCTGGTGTTCAGAATGGCCACGATGATATTCCTTTGAATTGGAAAAAAAAAAAAAGTGGAGTCATTACTGAGAGTTTCACTGATGCCAAAGTCTTGGAAGGAAGCAAGGGAGTGTGCCAATGGGCAGGGGATCCTTAGGATTGCTGCCTGGAGACCTTCCTGGGAGGGTTTGCAGTAGACCTCATATGTCTGTTGGATTCCTGGGCTTCAGCACTGAGGATTCCTCAGAGAATCAGAACAAGACGTGAATTCACTGACCCATCGACTCCAAAACCTTTATTAAAGTAGGAAGGAAACTGTTGAGCATTTTCTTAGTGGTTTTATGAGGCAATGAGAACTTCAGTTGGACCTTGTGCTAATGGATTATAATTTGAAGGTCCTTTCTTGGGGATGATTTATAAGCCTCTGATGATAGCTGTGGTATAATAGTAATAATAAAAGTTTTTTGTCCTCAGTATCTGTACCAGTATCTGTATTGTATCTGTACAGTATCTGTATCTGTACAGTATCTGTATCTGTATAGTATCTGTACTCAGAATTTCCTGAGTGACTGGAAGGCATTTTGCCATTCATACCAGGCCCTTTGAACCATACCTGAGTTTATGTTGAGAAGGTGTCCAGTGGTGGGCTCCTAGATAGTTTCAGGGTAGGAGCTAGAGATTAGAAATTTGAAACTCTCAGCTCTCAAAGAAGAGGAGAGGCACCAGAGTTGAGTTCAATAACCAATGGCCAATGCTTTCTCCAACCATATCTGTAATGAAACCTCCATTAAAAAACACTGGCAGGAGGGATTTTGATTCCATAAATCAGGTGAGGCTATGGAATTTGCATGGATAAAAGTATCTAAGAAATTGGATAAGCATCCATATCCAGGAACCACTTTTCTGGAAAACCCACTTTCAACAATTCAAATTGCTCAAGGTCACCTAGTTTTGTCAAACTCGCTTTTGTTGACTAGATTTTGCTGCCCAGCATCCATTTCCCCCTTCCTCTGGTAACAGCATGTTGATTTTTCCAGGAGGGCGCCATCCCTTTCTTCTTTTCAGACCATGGGGTTCTGGAGGAGCTTACAGCCCATCCTTTTTGGAAAAGGATTGTTTCAAGTTAGTGAAACACAAGACACAAGTTAGTGCCCATTCTCAATCCTTGGGTTTTTGCCAAACGTGGAAAAATAAATTTTTCCTTTCATAACCTGAATGAGTGAAACCAGGACCTGTTGGTGGTCATGGTGCCTTCACAAGGATGAAGTCACGAGGAATCTGGAGGTGGGAGGGAGGGAGGCGGACAGATTCCCAGCAACACCAGAATCAGTGCTATGAATCAACCAATGCCATATCTGAAGCAAAATCACTGCTAGAACTTTCTATTGCATAAATCAATGTTTCCTTATCTTCTATTTAACCTGTTCAGTTGGATTTCTGTCACTTAAACTGAACATGTCCTTCTTAGCACTTCCAAATGACCCTTCTACCCTAGTCCCAGATGGCCTGGGAGGAACATGGACAGAACTCCTAAATCTCTCTGACTGAAATTATTTGGGGTCAGGAGACTGGGTTTGTTCCTGGTGTCACCATTTTTTACTAATAACGATCAGGACAAGTCATATAGTCTTCTGTAAAACATGAATAAAAATACCTCTCCTGTCTAAATCACAGGTTTATTGTGATAGCTGAATGAGATAAATGTTGTACATTTTCTATCTTGGTCTTGTGAAACTGTTAAAATGTAGGTGTGGGGCAGGAAAGAAAGGTAGTGATGATGTTTGATGTCTTCTCTATGCCAGGCACAATGCCAGACCCTATATATATATATAGGGTCTGGCATATTCTGGCATATATATATATATATATATATATATATATATATATATTAGTTTGCTTCTGTAACTGTGCCACCAGTTTAATGACCTAGGATGAATAGTGCCTGAAGTTCTCAATTTCTTCAACTATAACATGGGGATTTGAGTTGCCTGGTATTTAATGGTCTGCTTAGGCTTAATTATTTAAGGTGAAAATTTTGAACATGATACTTGGAAAAAGGGTTCTATGACATAACAAAAGAAAAGTTTGGGACATCCTAGGAACAAAGTTAAGCAAAGACTTGTCCAAGGTCATATGGCAAATCTGTAGTCAGTCAATCTTGGAGTGATTGGATGGTCTGTATCTTAATAGAGGTTTGGGTTACACAGGTGCATGCTCTGGTCAAAACATGGCACCTGTAGACTTAGTATTTGTGCATTTCAGAGTATATAGATTTAACATCAGAAAGAAGGATCTGTAAGCAAATATTGAGCTGTAGTGAATGATACACCACTGAAGTATTTAGGGGAAAGCGTATTGAAGCCTGTAATTTACTTCCAAAAGCACCCAAATTAGAATGAAGAAATGGATGATTGGAGGGATAGATGGATGGACATGATAAAGCAAGTGATAACGACAGAATCTAGGTGGGTGATGCCATTGTTCCTGCAAAGTGCTTTCAACTGTGCTGACGTTGGAGATTTGTCATAATAAAGTGTTAGAAAAAAAAAAAAAATAACCCTTAGCCAAGCCTAGATTTCTGCCCAGGAGGCTTGCCTCTCTAATCAGTTCCCGGTCCCTGCAGACCCAGAGAATCCCCATTCATTGCCTAAGGGTCTGACTGCTCCCTCTGCAGGACCTCTAAGCTGACACAGGCATGATTTTGCTTGGTGACTTCCTTTCTAGGCAAAAAAGTTTCATCCTTTTTCATAACAAAAGAAGCAAAATTCCCTCTAGCTGTTCTGTTCATCTTAACCAGAGCGGAGGCACTCTTCAGGCCACAGGAAGCAGTTCTGAAATAACCCTGCAGCTTCAGCTGTCATCGCCCCTCTTCCCAGCTGCTCCCTTGACTTTGGCAGCTTCGCTCCTCTTACAGGCACTTTATCACCCCAGGCCCTGCCTCTGCCCCCTTCTTTCCTCCAGGCCTGGGTTCTGGGCCCCGGAAGACCTGGACACACCCCAGATTACCCTCTTTAATCTCTGAGACAGGTTCAGGGGTTTGAGCAAATTTCTCTTAATATGATTTTTACCTTTTCAAAAATATTAATCAGGCACATCAAATCTGCTCCTGCTGTCAAACTGATTTCAGCCCATCTTTCATAATAAGAATTCCTGCATTTGCATATGTTTTTCTTAATTTCAAGGACTTCCTACCACTTTTCATTGCTCCATATAAATTTTCACAAGAGAGATTGGCAAGTATTTTTCCTCTTTCACAGATGGAGAATCTGGAAGATACTGCAAATGACCAATTATTGAGCTCCTACTGTGTGCACTCACCAAACTGTAGGCTTCTATGTACATTGTCCCATTTAAAATCCAAAGCTTCCTTATGAGGTGCCTCTGGTGTGAACACCACTTGTGCAAATGAGGAAACTGAGGACCAGAGGGATTATTTACTGTGGCACCACCACCATGTGGCAGCTGTCACCAGCGGTGTAGTTCCACTGAATATCAGAGTGGGGAGGGCTGCTAGTGGCTTCCCAGGACAACCACATCGTCCAGCTGAGGATACTGAGGCATAGAGAGTTGAAGAGCGCTATTTAGAAGAAAATCTAGAATTAGAACTCAGGTCTAATTTTCTGACTTGGCCCAATTTAGCAAATGAGAAACTCCATATAGCTCCAGCCATATGGGGAGAGCCGGAGTGTTTCACGCCCTCAGGGTATCTGTGTGCCACTCTGGCTGGCAGTGCAGTTTTTAAATCTGGCATGAGTTCAGTGCTAGCTTGGCTTGAAAACTTAGCCATGCACAGCCCATGGGGCCCTCAGCAGCCCACACATAACCTATGATCACTTGTGCAATCCTGGCCTCACGTGCCAGGAAGCTTTGAAAGTAGGAGGAGCACCAGCAGCTGCAGTGTAAACATTGCAGTGAGAAGTGACTGGGGAAAAACGCAAACAGAACCAGCCCCGCTGGGCACCTGGGCCTGTTGCTTATAGCTGCTGCTTGCTCCATCCTGATTTGTTGTGATGGGGTTTGAAGGTGCAGGGAGAGTGCAAAGGCACCTGATTTGCATCACTGCCATGCAAACAGTACAACCCTGAAGTTGCTTATCAGAGAGCCTTTATATATGGCTCTTCACACCAAAGTGTGGCAGAGGGAAAGGTTCTTACTTCTAAGTGATATGTGCCTGCTGCTTCCAACAGAGTTGGTAACTAGGTCAGAGATTTATTTGTATATTTAGTTCCTTGTATACCTGTTAAAGCTGTTTAGTCCTCTAACCTATGGGCTGTTCCTATTGGAAGTGAACCATGCCCTATGACTTGTCCCGCAGATGAGTGGCTCACATGTCTGAATGCCATGCAACAAGAGGAAGTTTAGAAAGGCTGGACTTTACCACCTTTGGACTCTTAATCAGTAGAGGACTGGAAATGTGATTAAACGAAGCTAGCATTGACCGCAGCATAATGCACCTGGCTTGGCTTGTCCCACAAGTGATACAGCGTACGACTGAACGAGTAAGACTTTAATAAGCATGCTATTTTCAGACTATTGCTGTCTGTTGTTGGGACCCTTAGTGCTAAGTGAGTCCCTTGGTGCTGGGGATGAGATTTTCCCTGAAAGTTGTTGGGACCCTTAGGGCATGAGATTTTCCCTGAAAAGAGTAGAAATTCTCAACGTCAATCTTCCTAGAATAATCTTGCCAGTATATAGACAGGGTGATCATGTAGCTCATTAAAACCAGGCCTCTTTTGGGAAGTGAAGGGAGAAATATTAATAAATTACTAATAATCATACTGGGATATCAAGTGTAAACTACTGATGGGCATCCTTCTCTTAGGGCATTCAGAGCTGAGATAAGAGAAAACACTGTTTCCTTGGGTGCCGAGGCAGAGAAGCTCAGAGCACTTCCCTGCCACCATGGCAGCAGGCTGAGTGCTGCGAGGGAGATAGACAGGGACCCGAAGGCCTGGTCTGGCTCTTGGCACTTACTAGAATTTATTCCTGAAATGTACTTCTTTTTTTTTTTTATTAAGACATTTATTTGTTGAACAATCATATGTTTTT
The DNA here is from genome assembly GCA_004027875.1 of Aplodontia rufa. NCBI lineage: Eukaryota > Metazoa > Chordata > Mammalia > Rodentia > Aplodontiidae > Aplodontia > Aplodontia rufa. The sequence continues at coordinate 25,678 of PVKS010002935.1, read as the reverse complement.
AATGAAATAATATCATAGGAATACAGATTCTGAAGATTAGATTTACCCCCAAGAGTGGCCCCTCCATTTACCCACCCTTATCCCTCCCCTCCCCTTCCCAAAACATTTCTTAAACTGTATTAGGTTGTAACATTACAACTATCCGGATTTAACACATGATAATAGACCTCCTTTATCAATGGCCAGCGTCTAGCTCCAGCCTCCACAGATGAGTGAAGACATTCAACCCTTGGTTCTCTGGGTTATGCTTATTTCACTCAGCATAATTTCATCCATAGCCATCCATTTACCTTCAAAAGCAGCAATATCATTGTTTCTAATTGCTGAATAGAATACCATGGTACATATGTACCACAGTTTTTGGATCCATTCATCCAGTGAGGGACATCTGGGTTGTTTCCATAATTTAGCTACTATTGTAAATTGAGCTGCTATGAACATAGATATTGCTGTGACGCTGTAGTGTGCTAATTCTAAATCCCCTGGAACAATACCCAGGAGAGGAACTGGCAGCATTCGTCAACAGAAAACCTGCCCTACAAAGAATTCTCAAGTAAACACTCCAGACAGAAGAACAAGCAATTGATACTCAAAACCCACAAACTGAAATGTACAGTTGCACCATCTCTGATCCATATGAGCAGATTCCTTAAATGTTCTCACACAGACATCTGCTGTACGTGGAGAATGCAGGGAAGGGTCATTTGGGAGTAGAACAGTCCAGGGCACAGCACCACTAGGAAGTTGATGGAACAGGGCAGAGACCAGGGGCCAGGGAGCAAGGGTAGGGGTGGCACCTGAGGCCTCCTTGGGAGCCCCTGCCAACTCTGCACACAGCTCTGAGCACTTTACCCACCCTCCAGAGTCCACCTCCCCTCTTTCTTGTCTAAGTGGCCTCAACAGGGCATCTACTTTTCAATCACAAGCAAACATGCTTTTAGTTTCTTTTGGTACTCTGTTGCTTTGATTTTGCACATTTGAGGAGATTATGGATGTCTTTGGGAAGGAGTCTGAGCTCCAGGCTCCCTTGCCCGCCAGAGCACACACTGCTAGAATGGCAATGGAGTTCTGAATTGTAGTTGATGTCAGCTTGTCTCTCCCACGCCCTGTGCTACCAGCAACTGGAGGTTGTCTCCACCCCAGTGGCTAACATGGTGCTTGGCAAAAAGTGGGCATCTAGTAAGTCTTTGCAAAAGTGATGGAGAGAAATTGAAATGACTTTGAGATGGGATACAGATACAAAGGTCCATACAACTTTGTGGGCACGGGAAGATAATGTAAAAACAGTTCTCATTTCTTTCTTTTTGATTTTGTTGATCTGCTTTCTATATACGGTGGTGGGGGGAGGAACATGCTATGATGGTTTAAAAACAATAGGGATGAGCAAGATTTATTTTTAACAGTGTTTCCAGAGTTATTTCTCAATGCATCTTTTTCTTCACCTGTGTTAACAACTGATAGTGTGTATAGGGCTGCTATTTTGTCATATCCGTTTTTTCAGTTTCTCCTTATTACAGGAGTGAATTTAAAAATTACCACCACTGCCTTGGAGTTATTTCATATCACAATTTAGAAGGAGTACTTCTCTCCTTTAATTTAGCCTGCATGCAATTTTCCTTAGAAAACTTCAGAGTGAACCCCGGGTGTTAGGAGAAATTCCATGATATATCAAGTTACATGCGTTGCAAAGTATAATCATTCAACAAATGTTAACTTAAATAGAACACATCTTAGAAAGACTGAATAAGGGTTTTCTTTTTAAATAAAGATCATATAAAATAAATATATGCAGGTTTTTTTGTATGAACAAAATTTTTACAAATTCCCTACTAATAGATAGATTTAAAGGTTAAAAGTTTGCTTTGAAATATTTTAACATTTTTCTTTTTTAACAATTTTTTATTTGAAAAATGTGGGAAAAGAAGAAAGTAATAATCACTCATGACTTTCCTACATTTTTGAGAAATATAATCTCTGCCTCCATCACCACCATGAATATACTGAGTCATTTTTACTAACAGTTTGGTGCATGTTCCAGGCTCTTTTCACATCCACCCACTCCCTGACACACAAATTTGCACTTGTATTTTTACTTTAAAAAGAATTGTGCTAATTATACTGTACTACCATTTTCTTTTTCACCTAAAAATGTTGTATAGACCTATTTCAAAGTTGGTACATATAGATATGTCATGCTTTTTTAGAATTTTGACTTCTGCATTTTGATTTTTAATCATCCTGAAATTAATTTCTCTGTATGGTGTGAGACAGGGATCAACCATTAATTTCTCTAAATGAATTGCCAGGGTTCGAACTCAGCCATCAAGTAATGATCCCAACTGACTTCAAATACTACCTTTGTTAAGAATTGAGTTCCCATATGGATGCAAATCTTTTTCTGAACTTTGATTGTGTTTCATCTATCCATTTGTTTATTTCTGTGTAAGTTATTGTTTATCTGACTTGTCATATTTTGATACATAATTATCTATTCCTGTGTGAATCATAATTTTAATTTCCATTTTAATTGGTATATCTGGTAGGAAAAAAGTTCCCTTCATTGCTTGTATTTTCTGGTTGTTTCAATTTCAATTTTTCATTTTCATTTTAGTAAAGTAATATATGTACATAATTTAAAAAACTAAATAAAACAATCAGCCTTATAATTACAAATAACATTTGTGCCACTCAGCTCCTTCTCTGAAGTAGTCATATTCATTTTTTTTAGCTGATTTTCCTGGTACTGACCTTTATATTTCTAAACAATATGATATGGGATACCATGTAATCACAAATTCTTGATTTATCACTTTTAAACATTATTCATTAACTTCTATTTTAACTTCTATTTTACTTGACAAGCTTCCTCTGTCTTATATCTCACTTTACTGCCTCGTTTGCTCAACAGAGAAAATCACAAATTTTGGTGAAATCAATAATTAATGTTTACATTAAGATTGGTTAGATAATTTTCAACTGCACAATTAGTGAATTATAGTTGTATTTCCTTTCTTATTTAAAAGAAACTCTTGTTTTTTTAAAGTTATCAATTGCCTCTATTTTCACCTGTGCAATTTTTTATAAACCAATATCTAAATTTTCCCCCATATTCCATTGGAGACACCAAATATCTATTAGCAGATACCCTCACCCCCAATCTGAGGCATCAGATAGTTTATCAATTCCCTCATTTCACCTAGAAACTTTCTTCCCAGAAACTTCTATCTTCTTACTCCAGTCCCATTTCCTCCATCTCATATTCCTCCTCTCCTTGCAGCATAGTTTCTCCTTGCTGGCAACACTTCAGTACTCTTATGTTTCATATATGTTACTTTTAAGCAACCTATATTTGAGATTTGTTGCCCATGGGTAATCTCAGTCTTTTAAATGGAGCAATTAGTAGTCTATTTACATTTAATTTAATTCCTGTGCATTAGATTTAATTTGTACTTCCCATCATGTCAGCTGTTCTATCCCCCCTGTCTTCGGTTTCTTTTTAATCTATTGATTTTTATTAATTTGAGTTTTTCCCCTTCTAGTAGTTTGTAAGTTGCATACTTCATTTCTGTTCTCTTGGTCATTATCCTAGTCATTACAATATACATCCTTAACTTATCAAATGTTGATTAATACCTTTACTGTCCTTCCACACAACATGAACACTTTAATATTAATGACCATTTCCCCAAATTCCATATTATTGTTGCCATTTAATTTCTATATATACTTAAACTACACCTACTATTTACAATTCTATATGATTAATATTTGCTTACATTTACCCCCATACTTTTCCTTTCCCCCTCAACTTCACCTTCTACCTGTGATCGTTTTCCTTACGTCTGAAGTAAATCCTCTAGGATATCTTTCAGTGCAGATCTACGAAAGGCAAACTCTTCAACTTTTATCTTGTCCCATAATGTCTTTGTGTTGCCTTTATTTCTGAGGTATATTTGTGCTAATTGTAGAATTCTAGGAAGGCAGTTATTTTCTTTTAGCATTTTTAAGATATTGCTCTGTGCTCTGACTTAAAAAAAAATTTTAATAGAGAAGTCAGTTGTCACTTTCATACCTTCAAAAGCTATCTTTTCCCCTAGTTTAAGATTTTTCTCTTTCTCTTTGCTTTTTTTGCAAAGTGCAAATTTCTTTACCTTTACCTTTTTAGGATTAATCAGACACCTGACTTGTTAATGGCTGTTTTTCAAATCTAGAAGCTTTTAGTTAAGTTTTTCTTCAATGATTTCCTACACCCCATTCCTCTCTCGTCCCTCCTGGGCCTGACAAGTGTCTAGGACATAGCATTACGTTAAGGGTTGATGCACCGGCTTGTGTGGCCTGTTTCTGTAAATAAGTTTTTAATATGGTCATGATTATTTACTTACTTGTGTGTAAGACTTTTGCCCCAGATAAAAGGTCAGAATTGAGCATTTAATATGTATGGCCTCAGGGCTGGAGCTGGTGGTTCATTGGTTATGGCGGTTGCCTAGTATGCGCAAGTACGCAGGTTCGAACCCCAGCACCACATACACAATGAAGTGTTGTGGCAGTGAAAGCCACATGAAAAACTAAATAAAATTGACTCTCTCTCTCTCTCTCTTACTGTACCTCTCTTTTTCAAAAAAACCCAAAAATGTATGGCCTTCATGATCTAAAATATTGATTGGCCTCTGAAGCAAAGTTTCCCAGTCCTTACCCTATGAGTTTTATCCTCTCTATTTTCTGCTTCATTTTTTTGAGTCTTTCTGAATACTTCTGTTTATATTTCAGTTCCCTAGTCTAGTTTTTTACTGTACCTCATCTGTTGCTAAACCTGTTCATTAAATTTTTAATCATGATTTCTATATATTTTAGGTGTAGATTTTCACTTGATTCTTTTCAAATCGAAGTCACTTTTGTAGGTTTACTTCCTGACTGAAATGCCCAAGCGTTTTTGTTTTACCTTTAAAATTAGGAAACATGACTCTGGAGCCTGTGCTCAATACCTTCACTATCTGAAATTAGGAGGGAGTGGGGTTATTTCTATTCTCTTTACTTAAACACCTGCTTCTCACTCTTGGAAAACTTATTCTTTTGAAGTTGTATTTATTTACTTTCTGCAGTATTGGGGAGTAGAACCCAGGGCCTTGCACACTTCTAGGCAAGTACACTACTACTGAGTTACATTCCCAGCCCTGAAATTTTATTTGTAGAAATAATCTGAGCCTAGATTGAAATCACCCACCTCCACAGAGAACTTTAATTTTCTCTGACATCCTGGGACCACCTTAACTGAAGTTCCAGGCTTGAGATTCCCAGAATCATCCATGCAAGGATATTGTTATTTCCAATCCCCTGTTTCCCTAAGAGTGGTGCTTCCCAAACTGGTCTGCACCTTGAACCACCTGAGAAGCTTCAGCATCTGGTGTCTGGGTCCAATGCCAGAACCTGGGATTTGATTGGTCAGTGGCGTGGCCTAGGCTGTAGGATTTTTAGGTCTCCAGTGATTCTGATATGTGGATAAGTCTGGGAAGCTCTGTTCCAAGAGCAAAGCCCTTTAGGTCCTCAACTTACTGTGTGGTTATTTATCAGACTTTCCACTTGGCAAACCCCTTTATATATTGTGCCCATCGAAGCCACCAAATACCACAGCTCCATATTGCAGCTGTTTCTTCCGGATTATGGGAAAACTATCTTGGGGTATTTGCTTCGTCCTTCCATTGCTTTTCATAGTCTTCCAAGTTTGTTTTGGTTTTTTTTGCATGACTGGTCATTATTTCATCCATTTTTCCAACTGTAAGAACACTTTCAAACTGGAGATTTTTGTTTGTACTTCTGCGAAGTTATCTTGCCATAGTACTTTCAGACTTCCTCCTCTTTATTATTTGTTTCTCTCTTAAATAATTTTGATTGCATATTGGTCTTAGATTCACGATCTACTAACACATTTCTTTTTGTGCTAGCCCCTGGAAGATCTCAACTTTATTCTTCAGCCTTTTCATTGAATGTTTCATTATCATTCAATATTTATTTCCAGAAGAGAATTTTGTTTCTTGTTCTTTGATTTATCCTTTTATATAACCTCTATTTCTGGGCATAGAATACAAAATCTTCACCTATTTCCCTAAGGTTATAAATTTTAAAATCTTGTAGCCTCCTCCATTATTTGCTTTCTCCAGATTGTTTGTTTGTTTTCTTGGATTGGCCTTTCTCTTTTGTGCTAGAGGTTTTCCTCAATCATCTGGGGAACCTTGACACTTTCTTCACGTTGAAGAGCTAGAGTTTAAAAGATGAGGTCCTGAGTATGTGGGAAGACCTGTGGGTTCCATTTAGGGGGTAATTGAGCTGGAGCTCATAAATGCAAATAAATAAAGCTGGAAGCTTTTTCTTTTGAGTCATTTGGTTTGTCCAAAAAAAAAAAAATCTTCTGATATTCTTTATGTGCCTGTCAGCAAGCGGAGGGCAATTTAAGGAAAGTCAACCGTGTAATTCAACTGTTTCTTTTGCTGCCTCCATCTGAATAATCCTGAGTCTAGGCCTTTCCCAGTCCAATTATACAGAAAATTACTTTTTAATCAACATTCAACGAAACTAGTAGCCTGAATGGGTGAGGTGAGAGAAGAATGTGAGTTCTCCATAAACAGACTTTCTACAACATCTATTTTTAGTTCCTCACTTTAACCAAGCCCTTCATTATACTGTAGTCTCCAAATCTTGAGTATCTCAGGTTTTGCCATTGCTGTGACTTGGCTAATTTATTCATGATAACCCCTTTCCAGGTGACTCAGATCATTTCTTCCTCTGCCCTGCTCACTCACTCACCTCTCCTTCCATCCAATCCTGCTTCCAAAATTGTGTTGAATTCTCTGCCTGCTTGTCTTCTTTATTCTCTAGGGTTTTGTTTTGTTTTGTTTTGTTTCCACTTTTTATTATAGTTCTTTACTTTCAAATCAGTGGTGTCTCAGGCAGAAAAGGAGATTTAATTTAAAAAAATTTTTTTTAAAACCCTGCTATTTAAAAATATACCCCAATTAACTTTAAATGGCTTGTCTATTAAAAACAATTCTCTGGGGTTTTGTTAGGATTGCTTTGTATTTGTAGGTTAAGAATCGTCAATTCTGTGTGACTGTGTATTCCTATTCAAGAGTATGATAAGACTGTTTATTTTAATCACTGTGACTTTCTGCTTGTTTTTACAATTTTCTTTGTGTTAGGTCTGTTACTAAAATTATTCCTCTGATGAGGAGCCTAAGAGATGATTGAAAAACAAATTTTCGAGCTTGAAGAATGACCCCAGGAACTGGTCCAAAACACAGTGAAAAAGGGCAAAAAGTCTGAGAAGAGTTCAGAGATCTGGAAAATAGAGCCAGAAACTCCAACAGCCTCAGTTTCAGGAGAGAACAGAAAGAACGGAGGGAGAAATCCACTCAATCTTTTTTTTTGTTTTGTTTTTGATTTCCTAAAGTTGAAGAACAAGGAAACACACACACACACACACACACACACACACCTTAACCCACATTGTGCCAGACTTTCAGAAAGATAAAGAGAAAACAGGAAGTTCGATTACTTATACTCTGAGGACTTTCTCTAATTCTCATTATAGACAGATTAGAATCACTGAATATAGAACCAACAAATAAAAGCCTGAACTCTTGGGATCAAGCGTCATCTGTCACCAACAAAGGAGGCCCTGGAAGTCAGGTCAGCATTGTTATCAGAGCCCACCATCCAGGGACCACAGTTAGCAGATAGGATCCGTACATCTTCCCAGGCCTTCATCAGCATCCATCTGGAGAATCACCCCTCCCCTCACTCTGTGGGACTCAGATGCTTAGAATTCAAATCTCATCCCACTGGAATGCAGGAGAACCATGCTTTACCCCAAGGGAAAACCCAGAGCAAGGCATGCGACTGCTCAGGTTTGGTGATACATGAGCCCCAACTTTGTATTTCCTGAGTTATTCTCCAAAGATCCAAGAAGAAAAAAGAAAAAGTTCATTCCAAGATCCTCTTGAGATTTCTAAGTGCTTTCTGTCCAGAACTGTCCCTAATGGAGTGTAAGGTGAATCAATTTCACCTACTAAGCATATGCATTTTCTTATATTTGTACATGCATATTCATTTGCTTGGAAAGGATCCCTCAAAACCATCTAACAAAGCAGGCTTTATCTTTCATTTTACAGATGAGCAAATGGGTTGCAAACAGCAGCCTGAGGGTGTGGATGGAGAGTTCCACTCGCCATTGGAGCTTACAGGGAAAGGGAGTTTTCATGATGATTATGATCATTTGTTCTAGCACAAGGTGCAGAAGCCCCTCCCCCTGATCTGTGTTACTCTCCATCCACTATAGCCTTGTGTTCTCCAAGAAGCAAGGAGCATCAGGGTTGTTACCAAGACAACCTGGACTGCATTCAGAAGGCTATTTATTCAGTCAGTCACTTAGTAAACAGGAATTGGGATCTTTCTCCATACCTGGTTCACATGGAAGCTCAGACCTGAAAATGGATTTGGGATCCAGGCATGTGGAAGGAGGTGCTAGAGATGCAGTTAGGATAGTAGACCCACTTTATTGGGGGATGGCAACAGCCTCCAGTTTCCAGAGTGTGGCTGCAGGGAAAGTCTGAGGTGCCATCATCAATGTTCTTCATGTTCTTCACCGTGGTTGCTTTGCATCCTAAGTAGCGTCAGGCTAGGACAGATACTACCTTCCCAGGTTTCATGAACTTGCCCATTTTGACAGCTGCCAGCCTGGCCTACAGCAGAAAGCTAACTGCCTATTTTAAATCAAGATAATGATAGTTAATACTTCAGTGTTCTAAGAGATTTACACATGATAACTTATTTAATCTCTGCAACCATCCTGTGTTATCCCACTGCATAGAAGAGAAAACAGAGACTGAAACTGGTTAATAAACTTGATCAAATTCACAATGCTGGTGAATAGCAGAGATGGAATTTGACTTCAGGCAATCTCTAGACTTTTAACACATTGTTATTCTGTCTATTAAATCAGCTTTGCTCTACTGGCTAAGAGTCAAGAAAATCTCCCAGCATTTAAACTGCCTCGTAGGGTGCTGACATTTTTGATTCTTTGATAATTTAAATAAACGTCAACTCTGAGTATTTACCTTCTCTGAGCCCCAAACCTCAGTCAAATGGAAACTGATTGACCTTGCATCATGAATAGTAGGCTAATGGCAGGTAGAATCTAATGAAATTGCCAACATTTGACCCTTTTTGACCTATACAAATGGCCAGTCCATCTGGTTCACTCTAACATTTGTTGAGCCCTTCCCAACTTAAGTATGCGATTGGTCCTTGGCATTTTCCTTATGTTATCTCACTTAATCTTCACAGTAATACTTCAAAGCATTTTTACCTCCACTTTTTCTCATGACGAAGCAGGCTCAGACTAACTAGCTAGAGAGAGCCAGAAACTGTAGTGGTAGAGCCAGGGATGGGCCCCTTCCCACTGTACAGCTCTGCAGGCTGAGCCCAGGAGCTCAGCAGAGCTGGAGGTCCAGGAGGCAAGAAAGCAGGGTCACATTCACATGGCAGGCTCAAATGATACTAGCTTGGAAATGAAACATGAGTCAAAAGGGGAAATAATATGACCTCTGGAACACACTCAAGCATGACTCAATCAGCAATATCAGCTTTGGAACACTGAGTCAGACCTATTCAATTTCATTCAATCTTGTCAGGGACTGCAAACTTGTGTGCCTGTGATTTGCCTAATCAGAGAAAGCTATTGTGGGGAACACAGCCAGCAGAGCTCAGGTGGAGGATTCTGGAACAGCTGGGTATTATTAGGATTCAAGGTTGAGCAAATGCATCTAGAAAACCTACGGGTAGTTTTGGGGAGAGACAGCATGGGAATCTTCGGTGGTATGACCAGAAAGAGTGATAATGTGGATGGAACTCTCCAGAAACTCCAGTGCTCACTGAGCCATGCAGGACTAAACCCAGTGGAATGACCTGGAAGCATTTTAGAATGAATATAGGCTGTAAGTTATGAACTCTGGGCCAGGAAGAGAAAATGGAGTGGGCATGAACACACTGAGATTTGTTCCAATTAAGTAGAATATTATTCAGGACTAGATGCAGAAATAGTTGAAGTGGTTCACAGGCGTTCATCTGAAATTCTATGATTTTTCTCTGTGGGAAACTGCTTTCCACTGTTTTTCCCCCAACATGGATTGAATCATATTCTTTTTATTTGCCACAAGCATTTATTTGCCATAAGTATTTTAAAGCATTAGGCAATTGCTGCCTCATTTTCAGGGGATTGGTTGGTACACCCTTGCTGAGCTGCTGTCTCTCCAAGCCTACGAGTTTGAGACTCTTTTCAACTTCTGGCATAAAACTATCAAAAGAAAGTAAGAGAGAACGTTGTTATGGATCAACAGATTTTTGTTTTAAATTCTTTTATGGGCAACCTGCCAGGTATTGGGGAGTGCAAAGGCTTCTTCTGTGAGCTTATATTCTATTGCGGGGGGATGTGACATATACCTAGAGCACAAGACATTCTTCCACAAATGCCATATCTATGTGAATAGATATGGCATTTGGTTATAGGGAGCAAGGAAGCCAACACTGGCTAGTGGGGTCCATGAATCCTGGAGAGGGTAGATTTGAATGATCACTAAAAGATGAGTGTTCAGGGATGCTGGGGAGGGAGAGGAAGGCATTGCAGGCAGATGGAATGATGAAGAAGCGTGGGGGCGAGAGAGCCCATATTTGCTTAGCACCTGTGTAGACCAGTTTGGGTAGAGTGGTGAATTTATTGGGAACAATATATGACTGCCCCATTTCTTTTCTCTGTCCACATGATCCCCTGGGTGAATTCAGTCTTTCACATTTAATAATGTCTATATGTTGCTGCTTCCTGCATTTAGAACCCCAGCACAGACCTTTCTCCTGTACCCACAATGGAATTCTTGATTTGTCTCTGTCTTCCCACTTCTGGTCTTTCCCCTCTTAGTAAGTGACATCATGATTCACTCAGGTGATCAAGTCAAAGGTTTGACTTCTTTAACTTACTCCCCCACCTCTAATCTGCACAGTGATGTCAGTTCTTCCCAATGGTATCTCAAATCTATGTTCCTTTGACTCCTAGAGCTACCCCCTTATTTCAGGCACTGATCTCTCCTGCCTGTCATTTTAATAAGTCCTGGATTAACTTCTTCCAAGAGTAGTCCCATGCAAATCTTCCTCTAACCTGTAGTCAGAATACCGTTTTCGAAATGTCTTCAGATCAAATGTTGGCAGATCATGCCCCTGCTTAAAACCTGTTGATGACTTCCTGCAGCTCTTAACATAAAATCTCAACCCCTTACCATGATCTTCATGGCTCTGCTTTGCGGACACCCTCATGCCTGCCCAGCACCCGTGTACTTTCTTCTGCTTTTCCATTTTCTTTTTATTTTTTAAGAGAGAGAGAGAGAGAGAGAGAGAGAAAGAATCAATTTTATTTGTTTTCATGTGGTCTTAGTTGCTCCAACACTTTATTGTGTACAAGGTGCTGAGGTTCGAATCCACGTCCTCGTGTTTGCGAGGCAAGTGGCGTAGCACCGCTCCAGCTCCTCTCCATTTTCTTTGGGGAATTACCATCTGTTTAATTCTTACTGCACGTGGTCCAGGCGGGCTGATTCCATCCCCCTCCCTGTTTCAGAAATTATCAAGTAACTCTCCCATGGACAATCAGCAGATTCTTTCCCCAAGATACAGAAATAACTCAGAAATAAACCCATCTCCTGAGTTGGTCCACTAAAACTCAAGCCTAGGTCTTTTGCTGGAGATGACTGGCCATAGAATAACGTGTACTTGGAGTTATAGAGGCCTATCCATGGGAAAAGGCTTCCTGAGCTTGAAGGCAACTGAGAACAAAGAAGACTAGGAGAGGAGAAAGACTGAGTTCTGTTGACTGAGCTATCCTGAGTCCCCTTCCCAAAGTGTTCTTTTTAGTTCTTCTATATACCTATAGCTATCTATATCCGCCTACCTTTTTAAGAGCTGAACAAAATGTTCCCTGCATCCTCCCTGGCAGTCTTGCTCTGTGTCTCATTGGCCAGCATCGATTTACATGTACATCTTGAATTAATTCCCAGAGACTTCGACCAATCCTAGCAGTGCATGGATCCTTAGAGGAGAGGCAACGAAAAGTGAGTTCTCTTAGAAAGGAGGGGGCAGGTGACCAATTGCTGGTAAGGATTTAAGTGAGTCTGCTACATAAGATGATCCCATTTTCTGCTTTTGGAGTTTGTCAGGCACTATGAATGAGAACAGGGACTGAGATCAAGAATAAAAGAGGCAGTTAGTGGGTTTTTTTTTTTTTTTAAGAGAGAGGGACAGTGAGAGAGACAGAGAAAGAGAGAAACAACTTTATTTAGTTTTTCACATGGCCTTAGTTGCTCCAACACTCAGTTGTGTACGTGGTGCTGGGGTTTGAACCCTGGTCTTCGTGCTTGCCAGGCAAGCGCCAAAACCACTGGGCCACCGCTCCAGCCCAGCAGTTAGTGTTTTAATCGATGTAACAGATATTTGTCAGGGACTGTGTGTCCTAACTGACCTCTGATAGTCTCTGTGACTTTGGGGTAATCCCCCCTGGTTTCTTGGTTCTAGTTTAAGTCTTTGTAGCAGGACTTCAGAAGTTCTACAGGAGAACAATTAATCACAATATGCAAACACAGTCCTCTGACTATCTCGGAAAAATAGTTTTTTACAAGAGACTCTTCCTTCCCCGATGTATTGCCTAATAAAAAGTTACAGGGTTTTAGATTTTTGCTACATCTTTTTATTCCATGTATGATTTTATTTTTTCGACCCTTCTCTGTTCTCAGTGCCACCTCCCTTCCCTGTTCTTGCTATTTATAATTTAAGGGAAGTATTCTCTGCCTTTTAGGCAGTGTGTGGAATCCCTTGACACAGCACAGAGAGTCTGTGCCCATCTCCTCAGGCGCCTCTGAAGGGTTTCTTGCAGCTGCAGTGGGACTGGTGCCCCCCCTCCCCACGACTTGCCCTTCCTAAAGAACAGGTGTAACTTAGAAGGGGTCTGTAGAGGCTGGGGCTGAAGGTGAGAAGTTAGGTGAATGGAAGAGGTGACTGGGCCCAGGAAGGTATGCAGAAAGACCTTTGTTCTTAGGAAGTTGATTCCCTTTTTTGCTCACTCTTACTTCTCTGGGACTCAGCTCAGACTTTACGTCTTCTGGGAGCCTGCCCAGTTGCCTCTCCTGTAATTCCGGCAGGTGGTTCTCTGTGTTCTGAGGGCATTCTGCCTTCCACCGAAGCAGGTCTCTCACAGATCATTTCTCTCCCCACTTAACCCAGCTTCTTCAGGATTTTACATCTGATTTCAACAAATACTAGCTGTGGAGCCTCAGGGAGGTTAATTAGCCTTTCTGAGCCTTAGTTTTCTCATCTGTAAAATGGAGATAATAATAAACCTTCCTTCAAAGAGTTGTTTTGAGAACTAAATGAGATAGATTATAGCTTGGAAGTTGGGGTATAGACTCAGCAAATATTGTTGCTGTGGTTGTGCTAGTACATCATCGTTATTATCCCCAGCTTTGTGTCCCCAGCACTGAGTCAACGTACATGCTACATGTTTAATATGTCTGGTGAAGGAAAATGAGTATGGGAATTCATGAACAGAGAAAAACATATACAAAGTTAAATAATGGTAATCAAACTCATTATTGAAGCAGGCCAACAACTCGAGGAGACCCAGCAAGGTGGCAAGGTGTGTAATTAGTTCCCTAATGGTATAGACCTGCAAGCTGTTGACTGCAGAATGAAACATCCCTGGGAGATAAAGCAGTCAGAAAAGACTTTATGGGAGGCAGTAGGGTCTGAGATGGTCTGGAAGGATGGATGGAAGCCAAAAAAAACAGGGATGAAAGGGTGGAATTTCAGATGGAGGTCCCCCATACTCAGAGCTAACTTCTTAGAAAATGTAAGCTTTGAGGATACTGCTTTTTTTTTTTTAAGACAGAGGGACAAAGAGAGAGAAAGAATCAATTTTATTTAGTTTTTCATACAGCTTTCATTGCTCTGACACTTCGTTGTGTATGTGGTGCTGGGCTTCGAACCTGCATCCTTGCACATGCCAGGCAAGCCCTGTAACCACTGAGCCACTGCTCCAGTCCCGAGGATACTGCTTTTGAGAGCCAAAATTGACCTTGGTGTTGAGAACTGAGGTTGAATCCCTAGGAACCCAACCCAATCCAGTGTCTGTTTTATTCTTGCTGGATAATGGGAGGCAGCTACAGTATGAAGCCCACACAGCTGCAGAAACATTTTCTTTGTGAAGCAGCTCTCTATGACAACCATTGCCTGTGTTCCAGGGTAGGGGCCAGCTGACTCAGGAATTCATCAAGGCCTTTTATGCCTGTTCTCATCATCTTTAAAAGGGTCTTTACAAAGAATGCTCCTAAATGAGCAAAGGATGAATATTCATGGTTTATCTTCCCCACCCATGACCCGGAAGGACCTGTTCTCACAGTCCTTTGCTCTTCCTTGGTGAAGCTTTGCTCTTCCTTGGTGAAGTGGACTGGCCTCCGCCTTGGTGCTTATTGAGAGAGGGAAATGAGTCAGCCTCTGATGCTGAAGATATACAACATCTTTTTGTCTGAGATAAACTTGCCAAAGGCCAAGAAGTGTTGGGGAAGCAGTCAGAGGCTTTCCAATTGCCGTACTTGTCTGCAGTGTGTAGGACAGGCTGGCCCGTGTGTTTGCCACAAACGACCTGAATCGCCCTCTCCAGGTGCACGTGACCGGGTTCCTCTTCACCTACCTTTCACTCAAGGCCTTGCAGAGCCACAGTTCTTAGCATTCCGATTGGACTCTTCCTTTCAGTGCTAATAATGCAATACTTGAAGAGTACAGTTTGCAAAGGGCTGCTGTCCCTCATTATCTGAGTCCCTGGGAGGAAGGCAGGGCATGAGCATTTAACCCACTGCACAAGTGAAAGCGCCGAAGTTCACTAACCCCTGCACAGGTGAGGGATCTGGAGCCCAGAGAGGTTAGTTCAGCCTCAGAAACACAAAGGCGAACCTAGAACACAGGAATCCTGGCTCCCAGCCCGAGGAACTTTCCACTGCACAGCCTACTCTGCCCTTGCCCTAAATGCAGGATTTGACCCATTGAAACTCATTGCTGTCTGTCTCTGGGTGCAATTTGGGCATCATGGACCATCTCCTGCCTGCCATCTCTGTCTCATGTGCTGTCCTCAGGGCTGCCTGGCACAGGGAGCTGTCTAGCTTCAAACATCTTCTGGTCCAAGGACACTCACAGGTGGCTGCTCTGTGGAGCACGCTGGGGTTATATTTCTCTAAATCACACAGGCATTGACTCTAGCATCCCAGAAATCTCACTTTGGGGAATGTTTATATTTAATCATGATGTGTGTACACCATTTTCCACTGTAGCCTGGTTTGTAATTGTAAAGACTGAATACAATCTAAGCGATTATCTATTAGGGAACCGGTTAAGTGAATTGTGGAGGAACCACGTAAAGAAACACAGCGCAGCTACAAAAATGAGTGAGAAATTTCTTAGTAAACTGATAGAAAGCGTTGCCAGGATGTATTGTTAAGTGATAAAGCAAAATGCAAAACAAGGGACTCAGTTTGCTATAGTTTGTGTCAGGAGTGAGGGAATTCATATATTCTCAAATTTGCTGGCATTGTACAAAGAAATAATGGAAAGGACACTCAAGGAACTAATAAAACGATTACTTTTGAGAGGTAGAGAATGGGATGGATGAGATAATGGTGAGGGACAGGGGGTCAGACTTTCCAGTGGGTACTTAATATTTCACACTGAGTTTGGAAGCACATTAATGTATTACCTAAGTAATTAAGTTCAATCGACCTGATCCTACCAGTTAGCCAAAGTGTGCTGACATCTCTGCTCTGAATTTCTACCTTGGAAGCTTCTGTAAGATGTATCCATTTGAGTGGAATCCAAATTTTTAACTCTCGAATCACCATTAAGGCATCTCACTAAGTCACAAGAACATACCATCACATAAAAGGACCCAATCGGGATAGAATGTGTCACCCCAAATGAAGATATGGGGGGAAATAAGGAGACTCATGAGCTCAAAAAGGGTACAGTGACTACTTGAAGGACTGAGAAGCTGTTAAGATTCTTTTAATGGAATTTAATGGATTCTTCTTGTGGAATTTAACACCTCATCCTTTGGAACTCAGGTGAATCTGCAGGTCATTTGTCTGCGATGGTCTGGCTTGATTCAGTCCTGTGGCACTGAGATATGTCACTCTCAGCATCAGTAGACAATCTAACGGCAGTTCAATTGCTGGTCCTGGTCTTGCCTGGAATGAGGCCTGTCATGACCCGGCTGCGAGGAGTGAGGTCTTCACACCAATTGCTCCACCCCCACTATCAGTGAGTCTGGAGATCTTCAGCCACCCGAAGGCCAGAGGCTTCCCACTCACTGCAACCAAATGCCTGACTGCTCCAGCTTGGCTCAGAAGAGATGAAACAGCTTACCTGTCCCCACTTTATTTCTCTCCTAACATAGCCTCTTCACTTCCCAAATACGTTCCTCTGCCCTTTTTAATTGGATGGTCAGTTTATGAAGCCTTCAATGTCTATATTTCACTAGAGGAAATAAAACGAGCCCTGCTTCTGCCAGCAGAGCTGGTTATCACTGAATCTGCCTGCCCTGCCTCCATATAGTGCTGGGAAGAGTTTTGTTATTCTTAAATTTTTCCTAGAACAATGAGAATAATATGGAAAAGAACAGATTTTTTTCCACCAAGCAAAGATAGGCTTGCATGCCTCAGCTCAGAATATCTCCAAGTTGGCTGCATTTGTTAGGAATTTTGAAGCATGCCTTAGCACACTCTAAGCCCCTTTGAGCATTCAGTAAGGGCCCAGGGATAAATGAGGTGCTCAGGAACCTCAGGATCATTCCTTCAGGGAATGAAAGTTGGGTTTGCTGAGAAAAAAGGCTTAATTTGGCCAATCTTTTCCACTCTGTTCATCTGGTTACACCATGGAAGACAATCACAGAAATGAAAATTTCAGCTGGTTTATTTTATCCCTTTACCCAAATGAAAAAAAAAAAAAAAGCATTCGTTTGCTTTGACTCTCTTCTAGGTAAGTCCAAAAAAGATAAGACAACTTGGTAGATAAAGCTCTGAGTTGCAAACCTAGGCTCTGATCCAGATCCCTCCTAGCAGTGGCCTCTGATCTCATCAGTGTGTGGACCTCAGTATCCTGCCTGTGGAATGGGTATAATGCACCTTCCATGCATGTCTTCAAGGATGTTATGAAATGAGCCGGCTTTTCACAGCTGCTTGCTTCTCTGCGTTCTCACCCACTCCCACCTTCTCCGTGGTATTATCATACTGCCCCTAAAAACACCCTGTGTGAAAATACTCACTGTTCAAGACTAAGGAACTCACTGTTTCCAACCAAAAGGAAGGAGAGCACTTACTGAAGGAGGAAGAAAGAAAACAACTGAGAAGAAGCACACACTACACTGTCACCAAGAACAAAGTCATGAGGTAGGATGCTGAGTTACCCGCACCAAGGAGCCCAGGAGGAGGAGGTAGAAGAGGCGTCTGGAAGGTGCAGTAAGCGCCTGGGAGCAGGTGTTGCGGTTCTGGGGGCTACGCCCACTGTAAAGCAGGCTGGAGCAGGCGTAGGGCCAGTGCAAAACAATGAGCTGCTCAGGTGGGGCCTGAGGTGAAGTCTTTCAGGGTAAAGAAAAAACAAATAAAAATGCTTTCAGAATGACTAAAACCCTTCTGCAGGCAGGACTGACCCCTTGACTGCGGATGTCAGATCTGTGCAAGGCACTTTGTGCCCACCTGAATGGGCACAAAGTCTGGCAAGGAGAAAAAGCTGGGCCAGAACTTCCCAGCCAGAAAGAAGAAATGGGCTGTCAGTGGAGGTGCAGGGTGGCACCCCTGGGAGGAGGGGTCTGAGTGCTGAGCCCCCCATTCAGGCTGGCAGCAGGAGCCCCAGGAAAGGGGCACTCTCGGTCTCTCAGAGGCCTACAACTGTGTGTGCTTGTTCTATTTTTTATTATTGTCATTACTCTCACCAGGTAACTCCATGTAGGAGCAGGGCCGTTGTCTGGGTCTGCCTGAACTCAGCCATGCCCTTACCAGTGCCACTCACCTCTCCTGCCACAGTCCCTGTGACAGGCTGGCTTGAGTCTGTGCCCACAACTCATCCTCCCACTTTCCTAATGGGAAGGGTTCAAAGGTGGGGTGCAAGCTGCCTGCTGCCCAGGAGGGAGGCAGAGGCACTCTTGGGTGAAGTCTTTGGCTTCTAGCTCCTCTAAGCACTGCTCAGAAGCAAAGCTTAAGGCTCCTCATGATCACACATACCACACACACACCACACACGCAAACACACACCACAATACCCCGACGACACATACATACCACACACACCACACCTTCACACACACACATATGTGCACAGACATACCACAGCACACATATACATATGACACATCACATACACCCTACCACCATGTACCACACCATGTACACACAACGCATGCACGCCACACCCCACACACCCAAAGCACATGCACACATTACACTCACACATGCATCTACACACCACACAATCCACACACATACTATATAGACACACTGCACACACACCACACACCGCACATTTCCCAACACATATATACCACACGTACCTCACACCTTCCCATACACACAACACATACCACACACTCCCCCAACACATGTATACAACACACACACCACATCTTCCCCCACACACACACCACACTGCACACCCCCACACCTACACACCACACACGTACCATAAACACACACCACACATCACATACCACACCACATACACACAACACATATGTATCATACACACTTCACACACCCACACAGTACACACACACACAACACATACACCACATACACACCCCACAAACGCACACGTGTCTAGACTTACCTAATATTAGGTAAGTCTCTAGGCTAATCAGGCTAAGATAGTTTTAGAAAGAAAATTCCTGGTTTGCTTAGGAAAATCTTCCTTTCCACTCAGGGAGCTCCCTGCACAGAGAGGAACATATCTCTCATGAGTTTTAGCCTCTTTAGAAAATACAGTGGTGCTGACTTTGGTTAACAGGCATTTGTTCTCATTTCATCCCAGTGCTTCTTGTTTCAATGCTTAAGGGAAGTGGGGAGTAAAGAGGATTGAACTTGTCATTGACTTTATTTACATCATGCTTTTGAATCCTGTCAAATATATTTTTAGAAGTCTTTAAATGAATGGAGCTTCATGAAGACAAGGTAACTTCCTCAAACTTCAACCCAGGTTATTTTGGTCTTGCTACTTTTAAAGGGCATCAGAGCTCATGGAGCAAAGACAAGGAACAATAAAAGTGAAAAGCAAGCCCTTGTATGTAGGAGGCTGACTTGGCATGGAGCGTGTGATTATGTGGCAGGAGGTATGGATGTGAATCATGAAAGTGTATAGCAATTCCTTTTCCCTTGGAAAAAAGGTTCAATGAAACAGACCAACCTATCATTGAAAGTGGCATAAATGCTGGTTAGTATGGAACCACAGAAAGTTCAAATGATTATTTTTTTCTCAAAAGCAGCTAATTGCTGAAGATGTATTTCCCCCTTATTTTCAGTGCATTCTGCTGTTAGAACAAATTTGATGATTCATGTAATTGAACAAAAATGTGTGTTATTATATAAGAGGATGGAAATGATTAAACTATCACTTTGGGTGCGTTGCATTTTCTATTTCATTATGCAAAATTTAATGTATCTTAAAATTTTCTCTTCTCTTAATAGTGAAAAATATCTTTTGGCTGAAATAATTGTAGGTAAGTCATTTGTACTAAGAATTCAGCACCAAAATAATAATGCCCTAATTCTGGAAACTTTCCCTGGAATATGCTGAGTGCCAGATGGCACTAGGAGCATCTATAAAGGAAATCATTTCTAATTCAGCAAGTGAAATGCTCATGGCAGGTGCTGCTAGCTGCAGGCCCACATTGGCTGCAGATGGGGGTCTCTGGGAGGTGTGCTCTGCCAGGGTTCTTTTGTGACCCCATTCAGCTTTGTCTTCTAAAAGACTGTGGAGTGAAATAGAATAGTGGTTCTTACCTTTGCTGCACCTGGGGAAATTTACAACATATATTGATACCTGGATCCCATCACCAAAAGTTTTATTTATTTGGGTTGTGGTCTAGGAATTAGAGTTATTTTTAAAGCTTTTCAGCTATTTCTAATATGCAGCTGAGGTTGGGAGTCACCATTCTGTTGGATGGATGGTCTCAGATTACAGAAAACCAGAACTTGAAGAGAACCAACTACTTGCTTTAGAGACAAGGCATATGGTGTTCAGAAAAACAAAGATTTGCTCAAAATCACATATCTTACTAATAGCAGAATTGTCACTTGAACCCATTCATATATTTTTTCAATAATTCTCCACCAAATGGGTTTTGGTTGATTGGTTTGGGAGAAATTAGACATTTGAAAGTGCTTGTCAAAATATTGTATAAGTAGCTACTCACTTCCTATCACAGGACCAGCCACAAGTTCACCACTCAAGAATGTTTTTCTAGGTTGCTGGGTTTCTAGATCTAGTTAGAGTTATTTCTCCCAGACCATTTGCTTTGGGCTTTATGTTTGAAGTGACAATAGTTCCTAAACAAGCAGACATCCACAAAGACTCATTGATAATCTTTGTGTGTAAGCTCACAGGTTCTTTGTCTTCAGTCTGCAACTGGGTGACTCCTACCCCACCCATCAATCAACTGATCAACAAGTGAAGATGAGCAGCTACCAGAGGTGAGGATCTATGCTAGTTGCTTTGATCATGAGGATGCTTGGTTACTGCCTTCAATCAATGTCTGATGTAAACAGGGGACAAGACATCAGTAGATTTCTTTCCTTGCTTGTCCAGAATCTCCTGGGAAACCACCCCTCTCTTGTATGTGTGTAGGCAGCTCTCCTCCAGATTGAGGGCTGAGCATGGACCCCAGGCAAAGAGTCTGAACAAGTCGTGCAAGCTGAGCCTAACAGAGACAGCCCTAACACTTCCTGGACCTGGGAAGAAGAGGTTCCACTGTGTGGAGTGGTTAGAAACTCCACAACACAGAGCTTAGGAAAGGAGAGATGAAGGAATATTGCTCTGACGGTATTGTTGGACTCCCTGGATATAGTCTTGCTTGAAGTTCTTTGGACTTCCCAGGTACATGATGACTTCCCATCCCGCGTTTTTTCCCTTTGGGCTAGTGTGAATTGGATTTCTCTCCTCGTCAACCGAAAGAGCCCTAGGACTTGGTGCTTTACCTTAGTCCACTTGAGTGGCTTTGACAGTCTGCTACCATTCATCTTGGGAATGTCAAACCCAGCTGAGGTTTTTGGCAAGCAAGCCCAACTGAAGTGCTGATAAATTGACTGTGCTGCCAGACCGTTCTGGAGGCTATTTTAAGGTCAATTTGTTTTTAAGAGCTAGGAGAGAAACTGCTGGGGCACATGTTTGGTGATATGTAGATTAATTTAATTTTCATTGGTAACACCCTCATCTGATCACAGTAACCATTCCTGATAAGTAAACCATTCCTGTCTTATAAAATCATTTCTCCACCTGTCTGTATGATATGCAGAGGACCACATTTGAGACAGTGTTAATCGTTTCTTTCCAATCTTTAACTGCTAGTACATATTTGGAATGTAGTTGAGTAAGACTTATGATTTCAGTTAGCTTTTTCATTAATAATTCTACA
Organism: Aplodontia rufa; assembly: GCA_004027875.1. NCBI lineage: Eukaryota > Metazoa > Chordata > Mammalia > Rodentia > Aplodontiidae > Aplodontia > Aplodontia rufa. Next base: position 3,930 of record PVKS010002935.1, on the reverse strand, counting down.
TCACAAACTGATCCATCATCTCAGGTGTGTCACTGCTGTGATTACAGAGAAATATGCTGAAAAAGGGAAGCTAATATGAAAAGTGAGGTCCAAATGAAGAAGGAACAGAAGAGTTCAGGGCTCTTTAATTATAGGGATACAAAACCCTTTTCAGTAGAGAATGTTCCAGAAGCCTGCTAAAGGTTTGTATTATTCTGTGTGTAGAAAGAGGAGTCTTAATTCTTTTATAACACATGCTTAGAGTTGCAGAAAAGACAAGAAATATTTTTGAAATATATTTGATATTTCCTAGAAGTTATCAAAATATTCATCACAGGAAATATCAGAACTTTGTTGTCTTTCTTATACAGTAATTCCTTGGTATCCATGAGAGATTGGTTCCAGAATTTCTTGCCTTTACAAAGATACCCTAATCCAATCGTACCATTTGCGTATAACCTATACACATGTTCTGAGATACTTTGAACATCTCTGTAATGCATAATACAATGTATATGCTATATATAAATAGTCATCACACTTTATTGTTTAGGGAACAATAATAAGGAAGAAGGAAAAAAAGTCTGTCTATGTTTGGCACAGACACAATAAAAAAATGTGTATTTTCAACCCAAAGTTGGTTGAATCCAGTGATGAAGAACCCGAAGATAGAGAGTGCTGGCTGTATCCTTCTGATTTAGAATTGGGCTGATTTCCAATTAGGTATCAGTGGGGAAGGGGAGATGCAATATAATTTAGTTTTTAAATGTTTTTAATCTGCTTCTAAATACCACACAGCATAAAAGCAAGAACTGAAGAAGAAAAATGGATAGTAGTGTAGGAAACAAGGCCCCAATCAAGAAAGAACAGCGAAGGACCAGGGCTCTTTAATTATGGGGATATAAAATCCTTCTTATTAGAGAATATTCCACGAGTGTGCTAAAGGTTTATATTATTCTCTGTGCAGCAAGAGGAGTCTTAATTCTTTTGTAAACAGTTTGCGGTTTCAAAGAGTCTGACTCTCTAATTTATTTAAAACATCCATTGCTTCATGAGTTGGCCTGGAGCGCTCCTCAGTAAGTTATTTATGTGCTACTTCACTGTGGCTGCAGGTTTATATCAAGCCACAGCTGCATAAACAAAGACTATTAACCTATTGGCTGCGTTTAGCAGACACTTAGTCTGTTTAAATCCACTGACATTTCAAATGTCTGTGTCTCCAGATTCTTCACAGATCAACCAGGAAGGTGACAGGGCTGTTTCTAAATAGCCCTAAAGACAAACTGTGTGTTTTGAAGAGTGGCCTCCAAAGAAATGGGGACTAGCATTCTATTTTCATTCAAAATCATGCAGAGAACTTTCAAGGGTCTGGAAAGGGGTCAGAAAGGAGGGAGGTTGGATCTTCAAGTTAATCATGTGCACTCTTGTATTTTTCCACATAAAGTACCTGATGTGTAGCAGTAAATATTTATCAACTGGCTGTGAAATATTGTTTTTCCTCCTCCACGTTCTTTCTTAGATAAGATTTTAGATGTGCGTGTGTGGGGGGGGGGGAATCGGTCCCCAATCCAAATAATTATTCGTGAGTCAATCTTAGGGAGCATCATCGAGCAGTGCAGACAGTGAGACAAGAGAGGGAAAAGAGCCAATGATAAGGAGATGGTCACCTAAGCAGGCATCTGATGTTCGGTCCTGCCTGGTACCTTGGAGTAACTGCACTTCAGGACTTCCCCAAGGGAGGGACAAGGACATGGAATATTCAATCACCCACCATCCCCTCATGGGTGGAAGAGTCTCCTGGGACTTTGAATCCTGATGGCAACCCCCAGACTGAGAAGAAAAAGGCTTTAGACCATGAGCCTACAATCCCCTCCAGGTGACTAGGTGACGGGAAATACAGACAAGACGTCAACAGGGTTGGCCTGGTGGCCATATTTTGTATGGAGGAAAAATTTAGGTTTTTTCACAAGCAATTATGTCTATTTTCTCAGGCAAGAATAGGGCCTACTTGACTATTTCCAAGAAAAGACTTCAGTGAAATGATTTGAGACAAGTTTCCCAGTTGTACCCTCCAATAACATTGACACGACATATGGACACTATAATAATAGAAGCACAGTTAAATTGTCAGCGTACCTCTGTGATGTGAAGCGTTATGAAGCCATTAACATCATGCTTTTGGAATTTTTAATAACTTGAGAAAATTATAAGTGAAGTGGTAATATTAAGCAAAAAAAATCAGGCTATAAAACTACAATTTCAGTTATGTGAGAAAAATGTTTTCACATATTAAAAAAAGGATTAGAAAGAAATATGCGAACAGGTTAACGGTGTTGATCTCTGGGTGGTGAGATAATGGAAAACTTGATACATTTCTTCATTTTCCAAATGTTCTTTAATGAACATTTATAACTTCTTTTGAAAGTAAATACATGTTTTTGCTTTTCTCTCTGTATGATCAGATTAAATGGGAAGCTTTCAGGATAGAGACGGGGACTTGAGTGTGTACATGTCTCGGCAGGGCAGCTTCTCTACAAACAATTACACACTCTTCAGCTTGTTGATTTGAACAGAAAGCGGTGAGGCATCACTCAGCTCAGTCTTTGCTGCCAGTTCCCCAGGGCAACCTGGCAACTTTCAGGTGCTCATCTCAAGTTGAGCTCAGGAGCCTGCTTCTCTGTGAATGTGCAAGGCCCTGAGAGGGGTCCACGGTATGGTATCCATCCTGCAAGACTTCAGCAAAGGCTGCCGGGAGTCGGTGGCTCCCTGCTTGTTTCAGAAGAAACCACCATAAAGGCAGTACCTGCAGGGGTTAGACCTTGTGTCTTTGGGGCGTCCGTTAATGTGAGGAATGTGTCCTTAGTTTACTGCTGCATCAACTTATTGTCCTCAGTTAGCAGACACTCAGTGGTGGCCACAGGACAGAGCATCCTTAGCCCATCTGAGCATAAGCGCAGTGCTAGGAACAGAAGAGGAATACAAATAAGAGTACTGTATCTCCTTAAGGAGAAAATATTCTAGAGGAAGATATGAAGAGAATATTATAAACCAAAGACCACCATAACACACAGAAAAAATGTATGCGTTCAGGGGGTGGCTGGGAAGGGGGCACTCAGGAGAGAGTCACTGTGGATGGGAGTGCTTGAGAAAGGTTTTCTAGAGAAGGCAGTGCTTTGAACAACAGCTCAATCATAAAATGATGAAAATCCACCTAACTCAGTAGTGTTTAGTGTCTTGGGTCATGGACAGCCTGGGTATCTAGAACTCTGATCATGGTTCTGTTTCAGATTTCCTATGTGTCTTTGGAATATGTTTCCTGGCCCATAAAATGCCAGCGTTAACAACAGGCATGCTATGATGAGTAACTGATGGCAAACATCCTGGGTAAACTTGGTGGTGGTGTTACTCAAGGCTTAAAAATGTCAGTCAATTAAATATAGAGACAGGCCCCAGTGGGTTCTTGAGATAAAAAATGATAGTAAGAGCTCAGAATAGGCCTGAAATCTTGTTTAGCATCAGCAAGTTGATTTGGGAGGAATCTCTTTTCTGGGGTACTCTAGATACAGGTTGAACATAGAAAAGTGGGATCAGTTCCATTGCTCAGGTGGGTTCAGCACTAAGCAGGGTAATATTAGGGGAATTTAAAGCATCATTAGCAGGAATGTTGTTGGGGTAAGTTTATGGGATGTAAACATGAACTAGAAGCTAAAAATGCTTAGGAGTACAGACACTCAGCTAGATGTGTATCAGAGTAGATGTAGCACTCAGGAAGAACGCTGAAGACCTGATTCATCATGGAGTCAAATTCGTCACTCCTTTGAACACAAGACCCTGTACGCATGCACCTGCTGTGAATACAAAATAGATTCAGTCACATGGGGAAGCAGTGTACCAAAAGCAAACAAACACAAACAACAGAGCGCTGGCCCCCATTTGCACTGGGAACACACT
>PVKS010002934.1:80027-110918 GCA_004027875.1 Aplodontia rufa | reverse complement strand
ATCCATCTTTACATGGGCAAAAATTTTTTTTAACTGTTTCATGCAGAATGTTCCTTATCCCATTCGTTTGTGTTTCGATTTCTTCCTATATCCTAATTACTCTTAGATTGTTTCTTCTCATTTTATCCAGGCATTTTTAATTTCTGTTCATGTTCTGTGAGTTTGTTTTTTTATTTGTCATCTGTGCATTCATGTTTGCTTAGCCTGTCCTCATTGTCAGAAGTTCTTTCTTCAAGAGATGAGGTTCTATTTTCCATTGAAGCTAATCTATTATTAAATTCTTCCATGGTTCCTCTCATGTCATTGACTGCACATTTTAGCTCTGTTACTTCCTTTTTGAGTATGTCTATTTCTTTGATAATAATTTTTCATTTAGTCCCTTCATTGTATCTTCTTTTAGTTCATTGTTCCTTTTAGTAATCATATCATTGATGATTTTTTCAAGGTTTTCATCTCAGTCCCTATCCATGGCATTCTTTTTAGGGGAGTTTTGGGTTTGAGGTGACCCTTTCCTAGTTTGATTCTTCATTTTTGAAGTTCTTCTGGATCTCTGAATTGAGATTTCCTGTGGGGAAGGTAGGCAGTTTTCCAGGTGATTTTTCCTTGGAAGTCAAAGGGATGGATCTGCCACCACCTTTTTAATGGTCACCAACTTCCTTACTTTGCTTTTGCCTGGGTCCTCATTATGTTCCACCTTTTGGAACCAGGCTCACAATTGCAGATCTGTACCTGGGTTGTGTTGGGCACCTGCCAGGCCAGGACCAGAAGAGGCCTGGTCCTGTCCTTCAGCTGGGCTGGGGCTGCTCCAGATAAGGGAGCTCTGAGTGCCTCCCAGTGAGGACAAATGAAGACTGGATTAGCATCTGGAGCATCAGGTACATGGGAGCTGCTCTGGACAGGGGTTCTACTGGTGGTGTTCTGACTGCCTGCCAGCTGGACCAAAAGAGGCCTGGATTTTCATGTGGGGCATCAAGTAGGAGGGGACTGTTCTGGACAGGGCTATCTTACCAGTGGTGTCTTGAACACCTGTCTACCAGGATCAAAAGAGGCCCAAAAGTTACCCTGTGGGTTGAGTAAATGTGGGCTGCTCTGGACGTAGATCTTCCTCTCTTGGGTCCTGGGCAGGGGCTGCTCCCTGATATTAAGTTTAAAAAGAAATATTAAGTCCTGGAGTGGTGGTTCAGCAGTTATAGCACTTGCCTGGCAGGTGCAAGGACACAGGTTCAAACTCTAGCACAACGTACACAACGGAGTGTTGAGCAACAAAAGCCACATAAAAAACTAAATAAAATTGATTCCCTCTCTTTCTCTCTCTCTCTTACTGTTCCTCTCTCTTTTTTTTAAAAAAAAGTATATTATATATCAAAACACTGTGCAATTGACTGATTTTTATTTTTTGCCCCTCAAAATTCATATCCTGAAATCCTGATTCACAACATGATGACATTGGAAGATGGGGTCTTTGGGAGGTGATTAGGTCATGAGGGTGGAGTTCTCATGAATAGGACTACTGTCCTTATAAAAAAGACCCCAGATTGCTCACTAAATGGCCTTTACCACATGAATGGAAAAAGAAGTTTGGCAGTCTGCAACGTGGAAGAAGGCCCTCATCAGAACCTGGCAATGCTGGTACTCGATTTTGGGTTTCCAGACTCTGAAATTGTGAAAAATAAAATTACTGCTCTTTATAAGCCTCCTGGTCTGTATTACATAGTTAGGGTAACCCAAATTGACTAAAACACATAGGAAGTATAGTATGTTGCCATTCATCTGCATTTTTATGAGTGCATAGAAAATTGGATGAAGTTTCAACAAAGGCTAAAAGTAATTCTGTATTCTTGTGTGTTATGTGTGTGTGTGTGTGTGTGTGTGTTGAGAGAGACAGAGAGAGAGAATCAACTTTATTTTCATCTGACCCTATATTTTCATCTGACCCTTGTTTCTCCGACACTTAGTTTTGTGTGTGGTGCTGGGGTTCAAACACAGGTCCTCTCACATGCCGGGCAAGCACTTCAACCCCTGAGCCACTGCTCCAGCCCTCTTTTTATATTTTTTATTTTGAGACACCGCTCCAGCCCCCTACTGGCACTGTTGCAAAATAAAAGATAGGGCTGGAGCAGTTGCTCAGTGGTTGGAGTGTTTGAGCACAAAGACCCAGTTTTGAAACTCTATGTCCATCTTCTTTAATTTCAATAGTTATTTCTTTTTTCTTTTCTTTCTTTCTTTTCTTTTGTTTTCTTTTTTTTTTAAAGAGAGGGACAGAGAGAGAAGGCAAGAAACAATTTTATTTAGTTTTTCACGCGGCTGTCGTTGCTCTGAGACTTCGCTGTGTATGAGGTGCTGCGGTTTGAACATGCATACTCATGCATGCAAGGCAAGCATCATAACCACTGAGCCACTGCTTCAGCCCTCAACAGTTATTTCTTATAGAACTCATAAGCTTTTGATAATAATGCTTGTTTGGTTTTCTTTTCTTTTTAAGAAAGAGGGGACAGTGAGAGAGAGACAGAGAGAAGCAATTCATTCCTCCGACACTTTTGTTGTGTATGTGGGTGCTGGGTTTCGAACTCGTGCACTCACCCATGCGAGGCAAGCACTGCAACTACCAAGCCACCACTCTAGCCCCTGCTTGTTTGGTTTAGGAAAATTTTCTGTTTGTTGTCTGTGTATTAAGGGAAATTAAATTTACTCATCAATCTTGTAAGATTTAATCAGTTACTATGACTTCAAAGATCTTGTTAAAATTAACTCAACCAGTATACAAGTCTCTAGTTAAGAAAAACAGCACTTGAACTACATCTCTTTTTGAAGAAATCATGATACATGTGAAAATAGTGATTATAGAAGAAATATTTTTTAAAATACATTATAAAACTAGACTTTTTCATGATTGTTTTCTAAATCTACAACTCTCCAGCACAATAAAATTAACTGGTTTTAAAAATAGCATATATTTAAGAAATACAACCTGAGACTTTGACATCCACATGCATAGTGGAATAAATAACATGGTTCAAGAAAATGAATATATCTGTCATCTTACAGTTATCTTTGTGTGCATAGTTCTATTAAATCTTATTTGAAAACTATTTAATGGTTTCATCACAGGATTCTTGTAGAAAGTATGTTAATGAGTAGGATATTGCCTTTCTATGAAATTTATGTTTCAATTATGTGTTATCTAGGGTATACTAATGCAAACATTGCCTTTTTATTGTCGTTATTACAATTAAATGTTCTGCTTTAAAAAAATCTCTGCTAAATGTAATCTATTCATGGCAATAATTTTTCAGTACCTCTCTCCTCAGACTTACAATAGCCACATTAACATGTGTTTAAATAGCAGCAGTCTAGGTTCTTTCTGGTCTCTCTTGGGAATCACCCAACTTTTCACTTAGAAACCCCATTAACCCAACCATATGATAGTATTTTTACATTGTAACCATTATTTCTGGCCCATTGCACATTGCCCAAATGTGTTTACAAAATGAACAGACTCTATGTATCTTTAAATTGTACTTATTTTATCTTCACAGATCAATTTTATGTGGTATATTTATTGATACCTGATATTAAGGCATTTTAAAATTTTTTGATTAATATTGCTCAAATGGCTGTCCAAATTAGTGAATTAAATACATCAACATTAAAAATGACTTCCAATGATATTGCAGCCTTTGAAGGTAAATGGATGGCAATGGAAGAAATCATGTTCAGCAAAGTTAACCAAACCCAAAGAGTCAAGGGTCAAATGTTTTCACTCATTTGTGGAGACTGGAGCTAAACCCAGGCTTGGGTGAAAGGTAGTGAAACTCATGTTTCACTCATGAAACTCAGCAAAGGCATAGCAACATATAATCTAGGGCAACCATGGATATGGTCAAGGAGGGGACAGGTGTGGAGTGGGAGGGAACAGGGAGGAATCTAGGGAGATAATCAACAATGTAGCATATTCTTTACCCCCCTGAGAATCCAAATAATACTTATGCCATCGTTTAATTCTGGAAAATTCACAATCTAAGCACTTATATCGCTTGTAGGGACAAAATATAGAAGAATCAAGAGATTGCAGTGTGAGCGACGGGGGGGGGGTAATTCTGGTTTTAAAATATATGTATATCATATTGTTACTTTATATGCATTTATGATTGTACAATAACTCAACTCCTTAATATAAAAAAATTTTAAAAATGACTTCCAAAGGTGAAAAAAGAATGTCTGTTAAAAAATATCTTCCAGGGCTGGAGCAGTAGCTCAGCGGTTTTGGCGCTTGCTTGGCAAGCACGAGGACCTGGGTTCAAACCCCAGCACCATGTACACAACTAAGCGTTGGAGCAACTAAGGCCATGTGAAAAACTAAATAAAGTTGTTTCCCTCTTTCTCTGTCTCTCTCTCACTGTCCCTCTCTCTTTAAAAAAAAAAATCTTCCTTCTGATTAGTATTTCTAAGAGCTCCAATGTCTGATTTTATTTATTTGTTTATTTATTATACTGGAGACTGAACCTAGAGGTGCTTAACTACTGATCCACATCCCCAGTCCTTTTTTTAAAGATTTTTATTTTGAGACAGGATCTGTGATAAGTTGCTTTGGGCCTTGTTAAGTTGCTGACACTGACCAGGAACTTGCAGTTCTCCTGCCTCAGTCTCCTGAGTCACTGGGATTACAGGTGTGTGTCACCATCCCTGGCCTCCATATCTATTTTTTAAAATTTATTTTAAAGAGAGAGGGATAGAGAGAGAGAGAGAGATTGGAGGGAGAGAGAGAATCAGCTTTATTTTTTCATCTGGCCTTTGTTTCTTGGACAGTTATTGGGGTTTGAACTCAGGACTTTGTAAATGCCAGGCAAGCACTCCAACCACTGAGCCACTGCTCCAGCCCCTCAACATCTAATTTTAAATCTCTTTTAGTTTGATTTGCTTCTTTGTGGCTTTCCCTAAGGTTATTAGTATTTGTAACTGGCAGAAGGAAGTAAGTGCCAGCTTTAACCTGATGAATCATGGGTAATAAGGTCAATCATCAGTCATTAAATAGTTTAAGTAGTTTCATTTCATTGCCTAGAATTTATAATTGTAGAGCATATAGGACTTTTTCTTAAATTCGCATGAAAATCAGTTACATGATTTAAAAAACTTGTTTTAAGTAAATAATAATCACATACTGTTGAAGACTATATTACTGAGACAATTTAAATGAAAAATTTAAAAGATTACAGTCATCACGTACTTAATACATACTAAACATGATTCTAAGACCTTTACATGACTCAATTGATTTAATTCTCATGAATGTTGAGGAAGCTACAACTAATGAGGTTTTATGGACTCAGAAACCCAGGTTAAGTAACTTGTTCAAGGTCATATAGTTTGTAAGTGGAGGAACCAGAATTCTATCTTAGGTCATTTGGCTTCAAGTCTGTATTCCCAACCATGACCATAAGATGGTCTCAAACTTAAAATGGTTTAATTTACTACTTTTCAAATTTACGATGGTGTGAAAGCCATTATGTGCTCTGTATAAACCATTCTTTGAGTTTTGATCTTTTCCCAGGCTAGCAATGTGGTATGATGCACGCATGTAATGCAGGGTAGCTCCCAGTCAGCTACAGGACTGTGAGGCAGAAACAACTGGTACTCTCCAGTATGCTATGTTATTTCACTATGATACTTGGTAGGTTAGAGGTATTAATGCATTTTCAATCTGTGATATTTTCTGTTTAGTTAAACGATAAACATATTTAAGAGTACAGTCCTACCTGAGAGAAGCTTACAACCCTCAGGGCTCCATGAGGAAGACAGGGAACCTCAAAAAAGCAGATCAGTGCCTCTCCTACTTTACTCAGGGGAGTTAGGAGTCATTGGCAGTGTCATTCGTGTCCCTTTGTTATTCATCAGAACTGTCAAAGACAGTTCAAAGAAAAAAAGCACAACATGCTTAATTTAAAGATCTTAATTGGCTTTTATTTACTATCCTAGAATCCAGCAACACTTCATACTAAAAACAGATGGAGTCTTCCAATGTGCTGAGCAGAAGAGGTTGGCTTTATAGATGGAAAACGGCTGAGCAAAACTTTCAAAAGTGGATTGATCATTTTGAAATAATTTTCCTTATAAAGTTTAAAGCAGAGGAGTCTTCCTTATAATGCTGGCTAAAATCGACCAGTTTAATGATTTGACTATTATCTCTCTCTCTCTCCTGATTTCTCAGAAGGTCAGACAGACATGAAACTTCAGCACAAGTAACTCCATTTTGGTTTTCTCTGTTGGGCCTGGTACAGGAGCTTTGGCCAAATTGATGGCCTTCCATAAATTTTATTTAACATTCCACTCAGCAAAATAAATGCTTTCATATTATTTTTCTAAGAACTATATTCAAGACCTTACTAAATATTTGTTCTAACCATTGATACCATGGTATTCTTCTGAAGAAGAGTTTTTATGAGTATGATTTTTTTTCTTCAAAATTCTCCAAAGAAGTTGGGCCCAGTGGCCCAGGCCTATAATCCCAACAACTTTGGAGGAGGATAGTGAGCTCAAAGCCAACCTCAGCAACTTAGCCAGGCCCAAAGCAACTTAGTGACACTCTGTCTCAAAATAAAATATGAGAGCTGAAATAGTGGCTCAGTGGAGGAAGGCTTGCCTGGCACACGCAAGGACCTGGGTTTGAACCCCAGCACCACATACACAACTAAATGTTGGAAAAACTAAAAACAATTGAAAAAGAAAATAAAATTGATTCTCTCCTTCTCTCTCTCAAAACAAACAAACAAAAAAATAAAAGATGGCTTCAACTTAAAAGTGTGTTCTCATTAGGGGCTGGAGCGTTGGCTCGAGGGTTACCGTGCTTGCCTGGCATGTGGGAGGATGTGGGTTTGAACTCCAGCACCACATACACAAATAAGTGTTGGAAGCAACAACAAAAAAAAGCCATATGAAAAACTGAATAAAATTGATTCTCTTTTTCTCTCGCTGTCTCTCTCTCTCTCTCTCTCTCAAAAAAGTGTGTTTATTAGCTTTATTCTTGAAACAGAATACTTCTTTTCTAAAGAGGGCAATTATTGGGGCTGGAGTGGTGGTTCAGGGGTTGGAGCACTTGCCTGGCATGCTTGAGGGTCTGGGTTCAAACCTCAGCACCACATATACAACTAAGTGTTGGAGAAAGAAAGGTCAGATGAAACAATAAATAAAATTGATTCTCTCTCTTTCTCACTCTCTCTTTCTCTCTCTTAAAAAAAATAGGAGGGCAATTATTATAGATACTCTTTGACTCGTGATCATGTTATCTCTCAATAAACTTATTGGAAATTGAAAACATTGCAACCAAAACTGCTTTTAACACACCTAGCTTAATGAATATCACAGCTTAACAACCACCACAGAGTGTCAGTCATTTACCCTCATGATCACATGACTGACTGGGAAATTTAGTTGACTGCTGCTGCCCAGCTTTGCATGAGAGGGGATCATACCACATATCACTAGCCTGGGAAAAGATCAAAATCCAAAGCATGGTTTCTATTGAACATGTATCACTTTCACACCATAGTAAAGTTAAAAATTTGTAAGTCAAACCAGCCTGAGCTAGAGACCATCTGTATTTTGATTTCTTTAACGAAGTGCTAGGAAGTTGAGGATTTAACATTCAGGATCTTGCTGCTTTTACATATTCTTTCATCCTACTCATCTCCTCGCTTTAGGCACCACTCCCATCATTCACCCTGTAACAAGTGCTTACCAAGTCTTTCCTACTTGTCAAATCCACCCCAGGAAGAGATACTGCAAGTAAGGGGTGGAGAAAGGGAGCTAAACTTAGGCACCCCAGGTAAAGTAAAACACGTTGGGCCGTTGGGCCGTTTTGGGCGAAAGCTCAACATTTGACAGGCAAGGCCAAAATCAGCCCCCACAATGGCGAGGTCTAATTGAGGTACAGTCTCCTGGTCCTGAGAAGCAGAATCCTCTGAGCCAGCATTCCAGGTGCAGGAAAGGCTCTTGTCAAATCCTGGCCCTCCCACATTCTGCATCCTGGAGTTTTAACCTTGTTTACCCTAGGGTTAATCTCCCTTAATTGGGAAGCCAGAGAGTTGGAGGTCACTTAACGAAAGAGGTAGTGGATAAGTAGACTCCTACGTACAACCCAGAAACTTCTTCATCTCTAAGGTTCCGATGATCTGTGGGAACAGAAGGACTCATTTGTGCTGGGAGCTTCTGAACCAGATTGCATAGAGAAGCATGGAATTCTACATTGTCAGAACTGAAGGAGAACTGAGAAATCTCCCAGTCCACACCCATCATCCCACCATTCCACAGATCCAGGTTCAGAAAGCACAGGTATTTACAGTACAGGTTGCAGAAAAACATGAGATGGAACTAGGTCTCTTAGTTTCTTCTCTCTCTCTCTCTCTCTCTCTCTTTTCTTATTTATTTATTTGGTACTGGGGATTGAATCCAGGGTTGCTTAGCCACTGACCCACATCCCTAGCTTGTTTGATTTTCTGTTTTGAAAGAGGATCTCACTAAGTTGCAGAGAGCTTCACTAAACTGCTGAGGCAGGACTTGACTATGCAATCTTCCTGCCTCAGCCTCCCAAATTGCTGGGAATACAGGTGTGTGCCACCATGCCCTGCTGGTAGTGGTTATGTTTTTTAGGTGACTGGCATGGGGGCAGGTGGTGTTAAGTCAGGGAAGTACAGAGAATTATTGAAGATAGGCTGAGGCTGAGGCAGGACGTTAACAATTTCAAAGCCAGCCTCAGCACCTTAGCGAGGTCCTAAGCACCTTGGTGAAACCCTGTCTCAAAATCAAAATATGAAAAGGGCTGGGGATGTGGCTCAGTGGTTAAGAAGCTTTGGGTTTAATCCCTGGTGCCAAAAAAAAAAAAAATTTTTTTTCAGAAAATTGGCTTCTGGAGTAGTACCTATCTTGTTCACAGTGTAGTCATGCCAGGGCAGTGGGGTAGGTTACAAACAATTAAAAAAAAAAAAAGTTCCCAGAGATAGCATGGGAAACACATGATTTATTAGGGAAAGCTTACAAATGATCAGAGGCTGCTCCAAGGAGTTCAGTGACAACAGGCTGACAGAATCAGATAGCACCTCTGTCCCTCATGGTATTTTGTCTCCAGGTGGTTATCTGGATGAGTGAAACGTGTTCTTTCCACAGGGCCCTCAGTTCCCCACCACTTCTCACTCAGAGAGGGGTTTGGGATATGTTAGACTGCAGGAGCAGTGACAACATCAGACTTGGCTTGCTTAGTTTGCTTGTGTGACCAGCATCCCAAGGACAACTGATCAGGTATACTTGCAAGAAAGTAGCTTTCTACAGATAACCCTAACTTGCCCTAAGTCCCAGCATGAGCAAGAGAAAGCCAGTGTCCTCCAAGATAACATGTATCTGGACTTTCTGGTCCACACTTGTTTTCATTGTTCCCTTAATGTGATTAAATTTGAGGGAAGAGAAAGGGGACTTGGTGTTTTACTGTCTCTCTTTGTGTTGGGGATGATGCAGTCCTCCACGAGGCTTGCAGGAGGTTGCCTTTTTACCTCATGTACTCACATGACTTTTTTTTTTTCAGGGCTGAGGACCAAACTCGGGACCTTGCATGTGCTAGGCAAGCACTCTGCCACTGAGCTAAATCCCCGACCCCCTCACATGACTTTTTTGGAGAGAAGGCAATCTCTGGTATCTCTTCCTTGCTTCTTGCTGTTCCTTGTTTGTAGTGACAGAACCCAGGTGTGCCCTACCACTGACGTATGTCCCTGGCCCTTTTAACTTATTTATTTATTTTTTAAAGAGAGAAGGACAGTGAGAGAGAGAGAGAGAGACAGAATCAATTTTTATTGAGTTTTTCACATGGCCTTGTTGCTCTAACTCTTAGCTGTGTACGTGGGTGCTGGGGTTTGAACCTGTGTACTCATGCATGACGAGCAAGCATTGTAACTGCCGAGCCTCCGCTCCAGCCCCTTAACTTTTTTTTTTTTTTTTTTTTTTTTTAATTTCGAGACAGGGTCTTACTAATTTTCCCAGTTTGGCTTTAAACTTGTGATCCTCTTGCCTCAGCCTCCAGAACAGCTGGGTTCCAGGCATGCACCACAAAGCCAATAATCCTATCAGATTAGGGCCCCGACCTTGTGAACTCGTTTAACTTTAACTACTTCCTTGGAAGTCCTATCTCCAAGTCTTGTCACGTGGGAGGCAGGGCTTCAACACAGGAATTTTGAGGGGATACAATTCACTCTGAACTTTTAAAATATTCTCAAATAAATGAAGCTCTACGGTCCTTACATGTATTTTTCTCTCTACCCACAATGTTATTAGCCTAAGACAATCAACTGAAAAACCACTAGAACTAGTTAAAAAGCTTAGTAATATAACTGAATATATGCACTGTTAATTGAAAATCAAGAGTTTCCTGAAAAATTAGCAAAAACTTATGAGAAAAATTTATATTTTTCAAATTTCCATTTTTACTATCAACAAAAAGCCTTTTAGGAATAAATCTAAACAAAAGAATAAGATCATCAGTGATAAAAACTGTAAAACCCAGACAAACCATGTAAAAGTTTGTTCTTCTAACTAAATGGAAAGAAAAAATATTCTGTGTGTCTGGTTATGAAGACTCAAATGATTTTCCTTTGGTCCAAATTACATCTATAAACTCTAAAGCAATTCCATTTAAAATCTCAATGGGGGTGAAAAAGAAAAGAACTGGACAGGGGCTGGAGTGGTGGCTCAGCAGTTTCGGCGCTTGCCTGGCAAGCACGAGGAACCAGGTTCATACCCCAGCACCACGTACACAACTGAGTGTTGGAGCAACTAAGGCCATGTGAAAAACTAAATAAAGTTGTTTCTCTCTTTCTCTGTCTCTCTCACCATCCCTCTCTCTTTAAAAAAAAAAAAAAAGAACTGGACAGGATAATTCTGAAGTTCCTTTGCTTTATTTTATGCATTGTTACAGCAAAAGACAGAATTATTTAAATGTATATTGGAAGGGAACAAGAACATGCTACGTAATTACTAAAAAGAATGAAACAGAACTATAAATACTGACAGATGCACTGCAAGATCTATTGGTAAGTAAAAAAGAAAAGCAAAGAGCAACATAAGGAACATATACTATGCTATAATCTGGGCCAAGAACGAAGGGATATGTTCACATGCATTGCATTAGTCAGTTTTCTGTTATAACAAAATACCTGAAGACAGTATTTATAAAGAAAAGAGGTTTATTTAGCTCATGTTCTGGTGGTTCAAGGGCATGACAACAGCATCCACTCAGCTCTGGTGAAAGCCTCATGGTGAATGGCATCAAAATGTCAGGAGCATATGGAGGAGGGAGCTATCACATCACAGGAGAAGAAGCCAGAGAGAGGGGAGCAGCCAGGTTTGGTGTTCTTATAACAACCTTGTGAAAACTAACTCAGAGTCCCATGAGAACTACCTTAATGCCGTCTGAAGGCAAAGCCCCCTGTGACCTCCCATTAGAGTCCATCTCTTAAGGGTTTTACCTGCTCTTCATACCATTTTGGGACCAAGCTTCCAACCCACGAAACTTTGGGAATAGACTCAAACCACATCCAAATCCTAGCACACAACACCCACACACAGCACAATACACACATGTATTAGTATATATTAGGAATGTTTCTGAAGTGATAGAGGAGCTAGTAGAGGATCAGAGGTGGGAGGGAAACTTTATCAAATACCGTCTGAATCCTTTGTCACCATTATATGCATTAATTACAAAGAAAGATCTTAAAACAAATTCAACTGGGAAATTGATTCACAAGAATAGCCAAAAATATTCTGATAAGGAAGACACTGTCAAGGAGTTGCTGAACCAAATTTCACCCCACACATAAAGCTTTTGTAATTAATTCTATGATACCAGACCTAGAACAAATAGATCATTAAAATTTAAGAGACTCCCAATCCTTTGAGAAGAAGAACCAAGATGGGATGAGATGTGTTCCATCTATTGAGAAACATGTTTATGAAGAAAAATGGGCAATGAGTGGAGGTCACTACGAAAACCATGAGACCATGATGCAGGCCCAACCTCCTGGAGGGAGAGAGGGAAAGTCTTCCCAGGCAGTGCAGTTCTTTTGTTGTTGTTGTTGTTTTGTTCGACACAGACTTACATGTTGGAGTGACTCACTGTTACATAATCATGTATACATGGATAGTGACAAAGTAAGTTAAGGCCAATCCAGGATCTCCCCACTTTGTCCACTTCCTTCTCTCACGTCTCCTCTGCTTTTATTCCCATGCTGTAGATAGAAATAAGCATATTCATGTATACTAATTTTTGAAATTTCCGAGTTTCCTCTGCCTACCTGCGTATAGTTGGGCTTCTCATGGGATTCAAGAGTTCCCAGTTGCCTTGATAACCCCCCTAATCGCACCCTTCCCTCTCTGCCTCCCTCCTTTCTCTCTTCACCTTCATAGTTATAGTTCCCCCTGCTTATGTGAAATTTCACCTATGTTGAGATTATTATTTAAGCTTATATAACTTTAATTCTGTCTTATTTTTCACTCTAGCTTCCACATATGAGAGAAAACATTTGGCCCTTAAGTCTCTGAATTTGGGATATTTGACTCAGAATAATTTTTTCCATCTCCATCCATTTGGCTGCAAATGCCATGATATCATTCTCTCTAATAGCATAGTAGAACTCCATTGTATATATATGCCAGAGTTTTTTAATCCACTAATCCAGTGTGGGGCATCTGGGTTGGTTCCACAGTTTAGCTATTGTAAATTGAGCTGCTATAAACATTGATGTAGCTGTGTCTCTGTAGTGTGCCATAGCAGTGTAGTTCCAGGAAAGTTTCATCAAGGCCCAAGTCTTAGCCAAAGCCATAAGTCAGAAGACTCCCTCATCTTCCAGAAAGGGGCCTAGCTTAGCATGTCTTCAGTGCCCAATCACTGACTGGGAATAGCCCATGGGAAGGAAGATCATAGAACAAAACAATAATGGATTTCAGAGTGCCAGCTGGAGCCATTGGCAGTTCCTCTCCTTCTGGTAAAAGATTTAAGATCTCCACATATACCACAAACACACACACAAGCACACAAATGTGTATATCTGATTTTAGTACATGACGAATGTGACATTTCAAGTGAGTGAAGGAAAAGATGATTCAATAAATGGTTATGGATGATGGGCTATGAATCTGGAAATAAAAGTTTAATTTGTGTTCCAACCTAACTTTTAAATGCTATAAGAAAACCACCTTAGGGAAAAAAAATATGTAAGAATGTTTTCCTAGGCATGGAGAAGGCCTTTTCAAGCAAATCTCTAAGGCCCAAATCCAGTGACCACTGTTTTTTTTTAAACAGAGTTTATTTAAGAAAAGAGAGAACAGGGCAGACTTCCCTCAGGTGGGGAAGGGAGCAAAGGGCTCCTGACCATTAGATTTTATAAGCATTTCAAGCTTTGGTATGGTTAAAAAAAAATGTGTGTGTGTATATGTGTATATATATCATGACAGATAAAGGACAGGCACTAGACTATTAAAATATATACATAAACCTCATACATTCAAAAACTAACCCTAAAAAAGGGCTTGATGGGAGTGGTGGTGCGTGCTTGTTATCCCAGTAGCTTGGGAGGCTGAAACAGGAGGGCTGCAACGGCGAGGTCCTGAGAAACTTAGTGACACTCTGTCTTAAAATAAAAAAAATATAGGGGCTGGAGCAGTGGCTCAGTGGTTAATGGGCTTGCCTGACAAGCACTTTAGATTCAGTTTCTTTTTCAAAGGAAGTGAAGACTGATACAGGTTTTTGGGAGGGAAATTGGACATTGTTCATCAAAATTTAAAGTGATATCAGTGAGCAAGCATCTTAACTCAGAAATTCCCCCGATCGAGAAATTTGTTTAAAAAAAATATTCGCACTTATGCATAGAGATAGATGAAAAAGGATGTTCAGCATGAACAATGCTTTCAGAGCAAAACCATTGACAACAACTTAGATGGCTGTCATTGGAGGAATATTAAAGGTACGTCAGAGTATGTCCATGACTAGCTATGTGCAGCTTATTTCATATACAGTAAGTGGTTGTGCTAGGCACAGTCTTATATGTTATGAACTATTATAGATCCACTAAAAAGCAAAGAACACTATAGTTTCATATGTACTAATGTGGAAGATTTCTAAGGCATATTATTAAGGAAAAATCAACATGTGGAACAATGATTCTTGTGTTAACAACACAACAAGATTCTTTTTGTATTAACTTTTAAATGTACAAATAGTATATGTTAATAATTATATAAATTTTTCTTCTTATTAAGTGATATGTTAAGAAGTCCAACAGAAAGCTGCAGACTGGAGTAGACAAAGAACAGGTAAGCAAATTATCTAAAGCACTTTTACAAATTGATAACAAAAAGACAAATCTAATTTTTTTTATTAGATGAATATGGAGTTACAATTGAGGGGGAAACATTGTCAAACAATCAAGAACAAATGTATATATACTTAGTTATCCAAGGCTAATGCCATGTCATGGATGCCCAGCTTGGGATCCCCATGTTGCTGTTTCCCCCAGAAGAATCCCTGAATTAAATAGGTATCTCGTGGAGGTCAGAGATCTCCTTCTGAAATGATTCCCCCATATTCCCACCCTCCAGTTTCCTAGATATTCTTCCTAAGCCCTTCCCCCACCCTGTCCCCCACCCTACGCCACCAGGTATCTTAGGCAATCATCCCCCTGTTGCGTTAAGAATCATAAAATTTAGGTTATTATTAGCTTAAAGCCATCTAACATACTGCTTCCCGATGTATTCTAGCTTCCAGAGGTGAGAGTAACCATTTGGCCCTTGAGTCTTTGAGATTAGGATACTTCACTTAGCATAATTCTTTCCATCTCCATCCATTTGGCTGCAAAAGCCATAATATCTTCTCTAATGGCTGAGTAGTATTCCATTGTATATAGGTACCAAACTTTTTGAATCCACTCATTGAGTGAGGGGCATATGGGTTGGTTCCATAGTCTAGCTATAGTAAATTGAGCTGCTATAAACATTGATGAAGCCACATCACTATACTAAGCTGATTCTAACTCTTTTGGGAAAATACCCAGGAGTGGGATATCTGAGTCATAAGGTGGTTCCATCCCAAATTTTTTGAAGATTCTCCACACTGCTTTCCATAGTGGCTGAACCAGTTTGCAGTCCCACCAGCACCAGCAGTGTGACAGTGTTCCTCTTTTCCCACAGACCCTCCAGCATCTGTTGCTGTTAGAATTTTTCATTTTTTCCACTCTAACAGGAGTGAGGTGGAATCTTATTGAAGTCTTGATTTGCATTTCCCTTATAGCTAATGAAGTAAAGCATTTTATCATATATTTATGGGCTTTCTGGACTTCCTCTGGTGAGAAGTTTCTTTTTAGATCCGTAGCCCATTTATTGATTGGATTATTTGTGAGTTTGGTGTTTAGCTTTTTTAGCTCTTTCTATATTCTGGATATCAGCCCTCTGTCCCAGGTATAGCAGGAGAAGATTTTCTCCCATTAATAGGTTCTCTCTTGATGCTCTTGACTAGATCTTTAGCTGTGCAAAAATTTTTTAGTTTAATTGCATCCCAATCATTTATTCTTGACTTTATTGCTTGAGCCATGGGAGTTTTGTTAAGGAAGGTGCCACCATCTCCTATGTCCTGTAGTATTGACCCTATTTCTTTTTCTAGTAAGTTTAAAGTTGTTGGCTGAATATCCAGATCTTTGACCCATTTTGATTTAATTTTTGTGCAGGGTGTAAGATAAGGATCCAGCTTCAGTTGTCTACACATGGCTGTCCAATTTGTCCAACACCATTTGCTGAACAGGCTATCTTTCTTCCACACTATGCTTTTGCCCCCTTTATCAAATATCAAATAGTTAAAGATATGGAGGTTTGTCTCAGGATCTTCTATTCTGTTCCACTGGTCTTCGGTTCTGTTTTGATACCAATACCATGCTGGTTTTGCTAGCTCAGTAATATAATTTCAGGTCGGGATTGAGATACCCCTTACTTCTTCCTTTCCGCAGAGTAATGTGTTGGCTAATCTGGGTCTTTTGTTATTCCATATGAACTTGAGAATTGCTTTTTTTATATCTGTGAAGAATGCCATTGGTATCTTGATGGGGATTGCATTAAATCTGTATAGGGCTTTGGGTAGAATGGCCATTTTTATTATATTGATTCTGCCTAACTATGAGCATGGAATATTTTTCTGTCTACTCAGGTCTTCTGTAATTTCTTTTTTTACTGTTTCATAGTTTTCTTTGTAGAGGTTCTTAATATCCTCTGTAAGGTTAATGCCCAAATATTTCATTTTTTTGGAAGAGATGGTGAATGGGAGAGAGCAAATCCAATTTTTTAAATGGGCAAAAGATTCAAACAAATTTCACACACACACACAAAAAAGACATCTTCGGGGCTCAGCGGTTTCGGCTGAGTGTTGGAGCAACTAAGGCCATGTGAAAAACTAAATAAAGTTGTTTCTCTCTTTCTCTATCTCTCTCACCGTCCCTCTCTCTAAAAAAAAAAAAAGACATCTTCTAAATCTATGAAATGGTATTCAACATACTTACCAAAATGATTTAAATATAAAATGTTGGTAATTCTAAGTATTGATGAGGATGAGAGGCAATGGAAAAGATTGTAGATAGAGCAACACCCTGAGAACCTGTTTGGTAGTTTCTTATAAAATGACAGTTGTATTTACCTTATGATAGAGCGATTATTTATTTTCTTTCTTTTTTTTTTTCCCGTACCAGGGATTGAACCCAGGGTGCTTAACCACTGAGTCACATTTCCAGCCTATTTTATTTTTTATTTGACCAGCCAAGCTTTTATCTTTTTAAATTTTTTTATTAATGCATTATACTTTTACATAATGATGGGATTAGTTGTCTCATATTCCTAGATGCACACAAATCAGCAATACAATTTGTCAGTATACCCCCCAGTGTCCCCTACCCCCCTCCTCCCATCCCCCAATCCCTTGCCTATCTTCTGGGTCTTAGATTATTCCTAAAAAATCCAAATACAGTGACATAATTCTTATACCTATGAAGAACATTTTTTACATATATGACTATAGAATATACAGTGACATTTATAACTGTTTGGACAAGCTCTGTCATTTGATAGGAGAAATTACAAAGTTACATTTCAAAATGGAAAGAGCTCTCTTGTGTTAATTTTTGTGAGTAGTCAATCATACCCATTCCTATTGAATAGAGAGAGCTAATGAATGACCATATGGATTGTCATAATTGGGGTTTTTTTGTTGTTGTTGTTTGTTTTGTTTTATTTTTGGTACTGGAAATTGAACCCAGGGGCACTTTTTCACTGGGCCACATTACCAGCCCTTTTTGTTTTTATTTTGAGATAGAGTCTGGTCTTGAATTTGCAATCCTCCTGTCTCAGCCTCCCAAGTTGCTGGGATTACAGGTGTGTACCACCATGCCCATCAGGAACCTAATTCTTATTATCACCGGAATAATAAATTATGGTATAATCTTGCGAGAGAATACTACATAAAAGAATGAACAGCTGATTCACACAATGAAAGTGCACACACTGCATGATTCCATTTGCAAGAAGTTTGGGAACAAAGCTACAGTGTCAGAAGTCAGAATGGTTGGAGCTGGGGGTTAGCTCAGTGGCAGAGTGCATGCTTAGCATGTGCAAGGCCCTGGGTTCAATCTCCAACATAAGAAAGGCTGGAAGGAAAAGGAAGGGAGGAAGAAGGGGGAGTGAAGTGGAAGGAGTGGAAGGGAGGGAAGGGGAAGACCTCAGAATAGTGGTTGTGTGTCAGGGGAGGAAGGGGCAGGATGACTGGAAGGAGAATTATGTTTTCTGAAATGAGCGAAATTTCTCTATCTTGTAGATACTGGTTGCACAAATGTACATATTTGTCAAAACTCATCAAGCTTTACACTTAAACTTCTTCATTTTTTTATAGAGAGAGGGATTGGGGGAGAAAGGGAGAAAGAATTTTATTCACCTTTTCATGTGGCTTTCATTGCTGACACTTTGTTGTATATGTGGAGCTGGGTTTCAAACGTGCGTCCTCACGCCTGCCAGGCAAGCGCTGTAACCGATGAGCCACTGCTCCAGCCCCAAACTTATTTCTTTTTAATACATAAACTATACCTCACTAAAGTGCTTGGCATAGAGTTAGAGGAAGGTGACAATGGACATTCTGTAATTTCTGAAGGGTAATATAAAACACGTTAAAACATCTAAATCTTGATGAGATTCATTCTTTATTAAACCTAATTTGACTGTGAAACGATGAAATTTATTTTTGTCATTTCTATCCCTGGTACTCATATCATCTAATAAAGTCCACTTTCAGAATCAGGGTAGAACTGAGACAAGGAGAGAAAAGAAAAATTTTACGTGACATACTAAGACAAAGATAGAAACAAGGTTAATTACTTAAAGAAAAAGCTTGTGTAGAATTAACTAAGTTGTGGATAATGACAAATACAGGAAAAGAAGTATTTCTCCAGAGGGAAAGAAGCAGATCTTGGAGGAAGTCTTTAGAGAAAAAAGGTAAAGTGAAAGTACTAATTAGCTATATCTGACCTCAGGGAAGTCACTTAACCTCCCTGGGGATGATTCTAATTTCTGGATTTTCCCATATATTAAATGACAGAATTGAACCAGGAGCTCAGAACATTATTCTTTTAAAATACAATGTAATAATTAATATTTACAACTCATCCAGAAATGGTTAGTTTGTGTTCTCTGTTTAGTAAGGCAGAATAACATGGAAAACACTGATTTGTAACGATAAATTATTATTGATATATTGAGCAACAACCCTGTACCAAGTAATGTCCTAGGCAATATATTTCCATTGTCTTATTTAATTCATGCTTTAATTGATGAGTGAAGTTTATAACTTGCATACTTGAATCAGGTAAAAATGGTTAAAAATAGCATTTGTACATCTTTAATAACAATAATACAGCATTATTACAGAAAAATAGGAAATACAAAAAATCATAAAGAAAAAAAAACCTTGTCACCCCAAAAATAATTAGCAACATTTTAGAGTATATCCGCTGAATCTTTTAAATATACATACACACTAGTTTTCATTTTTAAAAATCAAATTGGGGACAAACAACATATTCTTTGTATCTTGTTATTTTCAAAAGCATGATTTTTTTTCAATAACCACACAGCATTCTATTTTTTATATATAAAGAATTAGATCACTTATTCTTGGCCCTAAGGAAGAGGTTCAACACCAATGATGTAAATTTTAGTTACATGAAAAATTCCCTGGGGCAATGTCTTAATCAGGGTCCCCAGAGGAAACAGATGGTACACTTCAAGAGGGTAATTTGAGGAGTGTTAAATACAGAAACCATTTTCAAAGGAGGGGGACAGGGACTAGGGGACCACAAGTAATAAGGCAGTATTTGACAGCAGTGGTGATGGTGTTAGCCTGAAGGGCAGGAAAGATGAACGGGCAGTTTCTGGAACCTGGAGACAAAGAAATCTCCATGGAGACAACTGCCTGACAGAGCTGTAGCTGGCACTAAGTCCAGGGAGCTGCCAGCCTGCTGCTGCATTGTTCAGAGGGCTGCAGGGAGCAGGGAATAAACACTGAGACCTCTTGCTCTGAACTCTGGCTGCGCTTTCCACTTGGCAGAAGGCCACAGGGACAGTGTAGAACACACAGGTCAATCTCTGTGGGTGCAAAACGTGGTAGAGAAAAGTGAGGGTACAACCTGGAGGAGTGAATGGAATTCTAAACATATATCCTTTTTTTTCCTTAATCAGTCTTTGTAATGACTTAATCTGGGAGTCAGAGAAGGTTTCTCTTCTACGTGATGCTGAAATCTGAGACCAGGTGTTCAGAATGTGAAGATCGAGAAAAGAACACACTGAGCTGTGGGAAGGGCACGTGCAAAATCCCTGAGGTGGGAGGGAGTGTTTAAGGGTGATGAAACAGAAAGACAAAGTGGAAGAGCAGACTAAAAGAGTGAAGATTTTGGTAGGCCACAAAGTAGGTTCCACTTTGGATTTGGAACTTTATCCTTAAAACAAAGGTAAGCTATTGACCTGTGTGAGCTATCCAATTACAGATGAGGTTTGTTTAAGAAAATCGCCCTCCTCTCTTTTGCTTTCTCCCTAGGAACCAGCAAGAAGACTGCTATTTCCTGCTTTGCTGAGTGCTTCCTTTCCTCACTTCAAGTTGTGGAATGGTCCAACCCCACCAGAGCGCGAGCTCCTGGGCAAGTAGAACTGAGCTTGTCCATCTTTGTATGCTAACCATCGCGTAGTCCAATGTGCTGCACATTTGTTTATCATTTATTGAAGCAAATCTGAATCTTAACCTGGGCCTGAATTCTGTGTTAGGAGACAGTGACTCAACTATGAGCAACGCCCAGTCCCCACTTTCCCAGGTTGTACCATCTTAGTGAGACAGTTTTAGGAGAGATAGTGAAATGGCTAGGTATTCAGGACAAAGGGCCCCCATCTAAGAGCTAGCTGGTAGAGAGCAATTGACAGGGCATACTCAGGGCCTTCAAATGCAAATGACCATGAGGCTCACCTCTGGGAGCAACTTATTTGTCCCTGAGGCAGGAAAACTAAGAAGTGGGTGTGGACACAGATGGAAAGAATTGCTTCCTGTCTTGCATAGATTTTAACCAATAACTTTGGTGCTTAGTTTCAATGCCTGTTTTGCATAGGTTTCAACCAATGATGGAGATGCATTTCTCAATGCCTGCTTTGCATGAATGTTAATTATGCTCAGAGCCCCAAATCAATATAACCCCTGGCCTAACCTCCACTAGACTGTCCTGCTTCCAGGTACTCCTCTCTGCCTTGAGGAGTCTCTGTTCTCCTTCCTTAAATAAATCCTTCCTTAAATAAACCCTACTCCTTTTTACTCCTCCTTCCGTGGTTGTCCGTGGATTTTATTCTTCAAATTCATGAGACAAGAACCCAGAAGATGGGCACTGAATTCCTGGGGTGAATTTCCACCACACCAAGAGCTGCAACACCCAGCTTTTAGCTGGGGAGCTGCTAACACTATTGTGGCCTCAGAAACCTGTAGCTAGCCCAAATTCCCAGGTTCTAGCTGGGAGTAGCTGCAAACACTAGAAGCAGGCTATTTTGGCTGCTGGAATGTGTAGCTGCCCCGATTGCCAATGGGAGCAGAGAATCTGGCCTCATCTCAAAAACCTCAAATCACTACTAGTACCAACAAATATTAGTATCCAAAAGATTATAGCTGATAATCATAAATACCTGGAGGGATAAAGTCTTAATTAGAAAATATGATAATACCTCTTCTACAGATAAAATTATTTATTTCTCCTCCTACTAATAAAACTGGGATGATGGAAAGTAAAGGTATTTTACACCAAACTGAAGACATAAATCTCATGTGTTTATAGAAAGAGGAAAGTTATGCTCATCCTGAAATTTATTGTTTGACCTTAAAACCAATGACACTTTTTACTTTCTTAAAAAAAAAAAAAAATACAAGCTGTTGGTACATGCCTGTAATCCCAGCAACTTGGGAGGCTGAAGTAGAAGGAGCACAAGTTCAGCAACTTAGAGAGAACCTGTCTCAAAATAAAAAATAAAAAGCTCTGGGAATGTAGTTGAGTGGTAAAGTGCCCATCATCAGTACAAAAGAAAGGGAGGGAGGGAGGAAGAAAAGGGCTGGAGAGGTGGCTTGGTGGTAGAGCACTTGACTAGCATGTGCAAGGACCTGGGTTCAAGATTCCCAGCACCACATACACAACTAAATAGAGGAAAAATAAAAACTAGATGAAAAAAAGATTAACACACACACTCTCTCTAAAAAACAAAACAAAACAAAAAAAACAAAGAAAGAAAGAAAGAAAAAGAAAAGAAAATCAATACAATAGGTTTGTTTATTTTGTTGGTACTAGGGTGCTTAAGTACAGAGCCACATCCCCAGCCTCGCTTATTCTACCCACAACAAGAGTAAACTTCATAATAATCACTTTGGTGACTGCAACCGCTTGTATTTTACACATCTTCAATTTTTACATGTGAAATATTCTTTATTGCCATGTATGGTGTACCTTACAAATATTCTTACAATGCTTCAGAAATATCTTCTAATATTAACACACTGCAAACCTGAAACTCAATGTGTTCTGACATCTGTACTATTATATTTAACAGAATACTATGCACAAGTGTCTGTGGTTAAAATGAGCTCTATAGCATTCCTTCTTGGGATACTACCTTAAAGGTTTGGAATTTTACCAGAACTGACTACATGGATTAGAAGCCTAGAAAGAGATCTGATATATTATCTACTAGCAGTTGGAGTATATTCTCTGCTCTACTGACCACATATGCAAATGAATTTGCCTCATGGTCTACAACATATTGGGTGCTATGCAGTGACTGTAGTTTGAACATTATGGTAGTGACAGCACATCCACATTAAAAAGGTTGGGCTGAATTATCTCTAGTGGTACATAGTCATTTAGCACCTCTGTGATTGACAATGTATGGTATATATGCACCTATCAAATAATTTAATATAGACCCATAGACTTTATATCTAGATTTCAAAACAACTGTCAACCTTATAAAGTTTATAGAGGTAGAATTGCCATAAAAATTATTTTACCCTTGAGAATTCAAATTAGAATAAGTTAAACTCCATGCTTTTATAATTATGCCATTGTATAATCTTATGTCATGTATACCTAAAAAAAGAACCAAAATAAAATAAAATAAAATATTTTACCCTACATCATACACTGTATTTTTATAATGGGTTACTATTTGACTCCATCTATTTCCAAACCAAGGATTCAGGAACAGTCGACTAAGGATAAATTTAGTGTGATTCTGTCACTCACCATTCAGGCATATATTCTAAGGTTTAATGAAACAGACTTCAGACTTCCCTCCCAGATCCCTTTATTGGTAGCTAATTGGAGGTGCAGTAGGTGTTACATTCTCACATGTCTCTGTGGTCAAACTGGTTCCTTTTTTTTTTTTTTTTAAAGAGAGAGGACAGTGAGAGAGACAGAGATAGAGAAAGAGAGATACAACTTTACTTAGTTTTTCACATGGCCTTAGTTGCTCCAACACTCAGTTGTGTACATGGTGCTGGGGTTTGAACCCGGGTCCTCATGCTTGCCAGGCAAGCGCCGAAACCCCTGAGCCACTGCTCCAGCCCTCAAACTGGTTCTTAATTTTATTTTATTTTATTTTATTTTATTTTTTAAGGAGAGAGGGACAGTGAGAGAGAGGAAGAGAGAATCAATTTTATTTAGTTGTTCATGTGGCCTTTGTTGCTCCAACACTTCATTGCATATGTGGTGCTGGGGTTCAAGAACACATGCAGGCAAGTGCCATAACTGCTAGGCCACTGCTCCGGCCCCTGGTACTTAATCTTAAAATTTTCGAGAAAAATCAGAAAAAAAAAATTAAATGTATGCAATGGCAGCTTTTTAAAAAATTGAAACAATACCATATCAAATTTGAATGACAACATACAGAGTTATGAAAAAGTTTCTCCTGAGAAGCACTTTTATAAAGGTATACCTCAAAAATTAATTAAAGTTTACTTTTCACAAGGGCTTGCTTCCATCCTTGGACTTTAACAATTTCATAATTCCTTCAGCATGTAGTTAATATACCTTATTCATAGAATGTATTCCCTATGAGGTTTGTTTTCATTATTTCCCTCTTTTTAAGCATTGTGAGTCTAAGAAAAATTCTCTTTGTGTGATAATAAATCATGTGATTCATGAAATCATACTTTGAAGCCAGGTGTGATGGCACACATCTGTGTTCCCAGTGAATTAGCAGGCTGAGACAGGAGGATTGCAAGTTTGAGGTCAGTCTTAGCAACTTAATGAGATCCTGTCTCAAATTAAAAAATAAAAAGGACAGGGGATTTAGCTGAGTGTTAAAGTGCTCCTGGTATAATCCCCAATACCAAAAACAAAAACAAAGGAGGGGCTGGAGCTGTGGCTCAGCAGTTATAGCACCTGGCATACATGAGGACGAGGGTTCAAACCCCAGCACCATGTGCACAACAAAGTGTCAGAACAATGAACGCCACATGGAAAACTAAATAAAATTGATTCGTTCTTTCTCTCACCATCCATCTCTCAAAAAAAAAAAAAAGGAAAAGGTAAAGAACTCATACTCTGATCATCTTCTTATTTCCACCATATGTAGAACTGAAAAATATGACAGGCGTGTGTGGTGGCACACACTTGTAATTCCAGCAACTCAGTAGGCTGGTATAGGAGGATCACCAATGTAAAGCCAGCCTCAGCAACCAGGAAAACCCTGTCTCAAAAATGATAATAATAAAAATAAATTTAAAAAAAATAAAAAAGGAGAAGAAGGGATCCTTCCTATCCTGCTTTCACTCCCAGAGTTATCCTGTGTAGTGTGCATTCTCCAGATATTTTTACTTACACATCTCTGCATGTGTATGACTTGTCATAGTCCGGAATTTATTTGGCTAGAAGGAAGTGAAAACCCAACAAAAAGAAGCCCAAAGTAAACAATCGAAATGTCCCTATATGAACGATAAACTAAATGAATAACAAAATATAGTGTTACATACAATGGAATTTTTTTCTTTTAAGAGAGAGAGAGAGAGTATGCACACACAGAGAAAGAAAGAGAGCCAAGTTTTAATTTTTTTCATCTGGTTTTTGTTTTTCCTCTACTTAGTTGTGTATGTGGTACTAGAGATCAAACCCAGGTCCTGACATTGTGCCACCTCTCTAACCCCATACAATGCAATTTTATTCAGCCTTTAAAAAGAGTAAAATTGATTCATGTTACAGCATGGATACATGTTGAAGACATGCTAAGTGAAATAAGCCAGCACAAAAGAACTTATACTACATGATTCCTCTCATCAGAGGAATCAGCCAAACACACAAAGATAGAAAGTAGAATGGTGGTTGTCAGAGGCAGGGTAGGGGAGGGGAGTAGGGCAGGAAGGGGGAGTAGTGTTTGTTTAATGGGTGGGATTTGGGGTGATGAAAGTGTTCTGGAGATGGGTGCTGATAATAGGTGCACAACAGTGTGAATGTACTTACTGTCGCTGTTCACTTAGGTACATTTTATCACAAAAAGAAAAGACAGAAGCAGGCAGCTCAGGACAGTTCAGCCCAATGACATCACCAGGAATCCAGGCTTTTTCTATCTGTCAGATTATCGTTCCCAGCATTTGGCTTTTGTCCTTGTGGTCATAACTTGATCACTGCTTCCCTGGGTGTTATGTCCATGTTCTAGACAGCAAAGGCAAAAAGTCGCCTTCTTTTCAGGTTTTGTATTTGCGTTCAGAAAAGAAAACTTCAGGGAGTTTCTGCCTATGATTCACTCTCCAGAACTTTATCACAAGCTCTCTCAAGGGGAGCCTGGCAAAGTTACCTGTCAAGAATCTAGAGTACAGAGTGGCATGGTAAAGGCGAGTTGTGAGTCTTTTGGGTAGCCAAATTTTCGGTGTCTGCCATAGAAACATGCAGATTTGTTTTGCTTTTTTCCATATATAAGCTGATACTGCATATTATTTTTTTTGCAGCTTGTTACTTTTTCTTAGCAAGATGAATGAGAAATTTTCACGGTGGCATGGGTGATAGTCCCTGGTTCTTTTTTTTTTTTTTTTTTTTTTTTAAGACAGAGGGGACAGGGAGAGAGAGAGAAAGAGAGAAACAATTTTTATTTAGTTTTTCAAGTAACCTTCATTACTCAGAGACTTCATTGTGTACGTGGGTGCTGGGGTTTGAACTCGCGTACTCATGCATGCCAGTCAAGCGCCATAACCATCAAGTCACCGCTCCCTGGTTCTTTTAGCTGCTGCATCTGACCCTTGTTTCATTATTCTCAGGCATGCTTTTTCATTCACATTTTTCAATCTCCAAGATTCACATGCATCTTACCATTAGCCATCAGCTCAGCAGCAGTGCTGATGTAGCTCTCATTGCCTGCTGGATGTGCATTGAAACTTGCAGACTGTAATTCAGCAGCAGGGATTCTCAATGACTCTGACACTAAATGTTATTCAGAAGTGTCTGACTTTGAGAAGATGAGTTAGATATGCTTTAATCAATTCATTTCATGAATATACTCCTTTTAATGTATGCATAAGTGTGACATGGAATTTAAAAATCTACATCTTAAGTCTCAGCCTTTTCGAAAGGTATGAAAATTACAAATGATGAGAAAGCTTTGCCTCATAATTCAATTAGCAACATTTTTAATGATACACCAAAAATGATCTCTATACTTGATGACACAATGAAGACAATGAAGTACAGTGTTCTACACTATGACCATTCCATAGCTCATTTAATCATTTCCCGTCTGGTAGACATTTTTACTTTTGTGCTTTTTTTTTTTTAATGGTGCTTCAGTAAACCACTGTTGTGATCTTTTTAACATATGTACAAGAAGTTCTTCTCTAGATGTCTGGGATTATGCATTTTAAAATTCCAATAGCAATTGCCCTCCAAAAAAGGTCCTAACCTGAGGCAGGAGGATCATGAATTTGAGGCAGATTGGGGAAAAAAAAAAAAAAAAAAATTCTATGAATTTATACTCCCTCCAAAATAAAAGAGAATCAATTTTTCCAACCAGTTTAAAATGTTGATGAATCTATCCTCTGAAAATAGTACATCATGATTTTGATTTTGTTTTTTAATGTGGTAAAGAGACTTTTATCACATAGATACCAAGTTTCAAATGAACTTTTCCTTTTTTAGTGCTGGTACCTGGGACTGAATCCATGGGCACTTAAACACTGAGTCACTGTGGTGGCTCAGCAGTTACGGCAGTTGCCTGGCATGCATGAGAACATGAGTTCGAACCCCAGCACCATGTACACAGCCACATGTCAGAGCAACTAAAACCACATGAAAAACTAAATAAAAATTGATACTCTCTTTCTCTCTCACTTTCCCTCTCTCTCTTTAAAAAAATTATTTTTATTTTGAGACAGAGTCTCACTAAGTTGCTTAGGGCCTCACTGAGTTGCTGAGGCTAATTTTGAACTCACAACCTCAGTCTTGGAACTCTTGCCTCAGTCTTCAAAGCCACTGGATTAGAGGCGTGTGCCACTGCACCTGGCTAGTTTAAGATATGTAGAAAAATTGTAACGATAGTTCCCACATACTCATACTTAGTTTCCCAACTATTAACATCTTACGTTAGTATGGTACATTTATCACAATTAATGAGCACATATCAATGCATTGTTATCGACTGAAGCCCAGACTTTATTCAGATTTCCTTAGTTTTTGCCAGATGTCTTTTTCTGTTGCTCAGTCCCGTGCACAGTAACACAATGAACACAGTCATCTTATTTCCTGCGTTCCTCTTGGTTGTGAAAATTTCTCAGACTTTCCTAGTTTTTGATGCCTTTGATGTTTTGAGGATTCCTCTTTAGGTATATGTTCCTTAGTTGGAATTTATCTGATGTTCCTCTCATAATTAGATTGGGGTTTGGGTTTTGGGGAGAAAGACCACAGAGGTAAAGTGCTAATCTCACCAAATCATTTGAAGTATGGTCACTGCCATGTGACTTATCACGTGATATGAACTTTGATTATCTAGTGTTTGTCAGGCTTCTCCACTGTGAAGTTCCTCTTCCTTTTCCCCTTTTCCATGCTGTACCCTTTGAAGGGAAGTCAACATGCAGCCCATACTTAAGGAGTACATATTTAATACTCTACATTTTGGGGGTTTTTTTGTTTGTTTGCTTTTTAAGAGGGAGAGGGACAGTGAGAGAGAAGGAATTAATTTTATTTAGTTTTTCATCTGGTTTTCATTGCTCCAACACTTAGTTGCATATGTGGTGCTGGGGTTTGAACCCATGTTCTTGCTCATGCCAGGCAAGTGCTCTAACTGCTGAGCCACTGCTCCAGCTCCCACACTCCACATTGAAGAGTGGTGTGTCTACACAAATTATTTGGAATTCTTCTGCATGGAAGGTTTTATTCTCTTCTATTATTTATTCATTCAATCATTTATTTATAATAGTATGTATTCATGGTTATTTATTTTATACTTTGGGTTACAATTCATTCAATACTACTTTATTTTGTTGCTCAGATTGTTCTAGCTTAGGCCATAGGGAGTACTTTCAATTGGTTCTGTGATTTTTCAATACATTTTGTGTGTGTATATTTCAGCTCTTATTTTTTGGCTCTAGGCTCATCTTATATGCTATTTTTTTTTTTAAAGAGAGGGACAATGAGAGAGAGAAAGAATCAATTCTTATTTAGTTTTTCATATGGCCTTCATTGCTCTGACACTTCCTTGTATACTTGGTGCTGGGGTTTGAACTCACATACTCACATATGCCAGGCAAGTGCCTTAACCACTGAGCTACCCCTCCAGCCCCATCTCGTATGTTTTTGATCTTTGCCCTAGAATCAGCCATTTCTTCAAGGAATTCTGGTTCCTTTTACTGGAGAACAGTATTAGAAATTTGGATTTGGATGCTACATGTGTAGAAATCCATTTTTACATAGTTGAATTGATCAATCTTGTCCTGTATGACTTTGATTTTTGTGTCTTGCATAAGAAAATATTGCCTCTTCTGATAATCCAACAACTTCTGAATTTTATTTTAATACCTGTATAATTTTTACACATAGCTTTAGAATTCATCTGGAATAATTCCTTTTATATGATGCAGGGCTGGATTTTTTTTTTGTTTTTTTGTTTTTTTGTAAACGGATCACTATTCTCAAACCCTTTTATGTACTACTCAATCCGTTCCTCTGTGGTTTAAATGTATCATAGTCCTACATATTCAAGAGTCTGTTAAGAGATCAATTTTATTCTTTGGACTTAATTGTCTTTTCCTGTGCAGCAACATGCAGCTTTAATTTCCATAAGCCTATAGAATATATTATTCCCTGATAGGGCAAATGCCATCTTGAATATTTTGCAAAAATTTCTTCACTATTGTTAAGCATTTCATCTTGCCCATGAGTTTAATTTAATTTAATTTTTTGGTACTGGGAATTTAACCCAGGGGCGCTCAACTACTGAGTCACACCCCTAGCCCTTTGTCTAAAATTTTTAGTCCGAGTCTTGCTAAGTTACTCATGAACTCACTAAGTTGCTGAGACTGGCTTTGAACTTGTGATCCTCCTGCCTCAGCCTCAGATGGGCTTACAGGCATGAGCCACTGTGCCCTGCTTGCCCATAAATTTTAGAATCAACTTGTCAAATTCCATAAAAATGTTTTTGAGATGTATATTTATTTATATTTGTTTGTTTGGTGTTGGTGGCGATTTCACTTAGTAATTCATATATTTGGTCAGTTCTCTACTACTGAGTTAGATCACCAAACTCTTTTAAATTGTATTTTGAGATAGGATTTCACTAAATTGTCCAAGTTGGCCTCCTCTGCCTTGTGATCCTTCTGCATCAGCCTCCAGATTAGTTGGGATTACAGGTGTGTACCACTGTACTTGGCTTTGGAATTTTGATTGATAGATACAGGACTCCCCTTTCTTATCGTAACTGTACATCACTGGTTCTCAAGCTTAACATGAAAAATAATCCACCTAAAGAGTTTATTAAAATGCACTTTCATTGAGTCCAGCAGTTGTGTTTGTGATGGATCCATGTATTTATTCTGCATCTCCAACAAGTTCAAGGTAATACTGCTGGTTCAGAATCACCCTCTATGAACCACTGCTTAATAAGACCCTCCTGCTTGATAACCTCATCCATTCCACTGGGTTCAAATACACATTTAAACGTATAGCACAGGGGCTGGAGCAGTGGCTTAGTGGTTGGACCACTTGCCTGTCATGCACAAGGACCCAGGTTCAAACCCCAGCACCACATACACAACTAAGTGTCTGTCGGGGGAAACTAAGGCCAAATGAAAAAATAAATAAAGTTGATTCTCTCTCTCTCTCTCTAAAGAAATAAAGAAAGGTACAGTCTATGTAAAGTAACTGGAATAAAATCTGACATTTGGGAACACACAAGAAATTGTAGCACTTTGAATTGGACGATCAGAAGGATTCTAATTACCTGGGGATCTGCCTGAGAGCCAATACTTGTGCATAATTGCCTAAGGAGTGACTGGAATGGTAGGGTGTTACCAGGGTCTACTTCAAGCTTTGCCACTGAGGCTTATTTTAAAATAGACCTATTTCTTCCTCCTCTTCTCCCAAATTAACAAGTGAATTACAACCCTCCCACAGGGAACACCTGGAATGAATCACTTCTTTAAAAACCTTCTGTAACTTCTCACCAGAGGAAGTCCAGATACATGAGAAAATGCTCTACATCATTAGCTATAAGGGAAATGCAAATCAAAACTTCTATGAGATACCACCTCACTCCTGTTAGAGTGGAAAAAATGAAAAATTCGAACATCAGAAGCTGGAGGGACTGTGGGAAAAGAGGAACACTGTCACATTGCTGGTGGGACTGCAAACTGGTACAGCCACTATGGAAAGCAGTGTGGAGAATCCTCAAAAAATTAAGGATGGAACCACCTTATGACCCAGCTATCCCACTCCTGGGTAATTTCCCAAAAGAGAATCAGCATATAACATATTATAATCAATGTTTATAGCAGCTCAATTTACTATACCTAGACTATGGAACCAACCCAGATGCCCCTCACTCGACAAATGGATTCAAAAAGTTTGGTACCTATATACAATGGAATACTACTTGGCCATTAGAGAAGATATTATAGCTTTTGCAGCCAAATGGATGGAGATGGAAAGAATTATGCTAAGTGAAGTATCCTAATCTCAGAGACTCAAGGGCCAAATGGTTACTCTCATCTGTGGAAGCTAGAATACATTGAGAAGCAGTATGTTAGATGGCTAAGCTAATAATAACTTCAAATTGTATGATTCTTAA